>QLON01001366.1:0-108890 GCA_003313675.1 Termitomyces heimii
AAAAGGATGCGTATCCGCTGTCACTACCAATGGACCCAGGCTCAAAACTCAGATGACCGAATCATGACACTCAAACTCAGGACGAGAATGACGACATCAAAAAACTCCCCTACAGATCTTTAGTCGGATGCTTACTCTACATAGCAATCACCACGCGACCGGACATAGCATTCATGGTCCAGAAACTCTCTCAGTTCCTGGACAACTATGACAGATCCCATTGGAACATCAGAATACAACTGATATGCTACCTAAAAGGAACAAAAGACTTGAAAATGAGACTTGGAGGCTCATCCATTACACTCAGAGACTTCAAGGATGCAGACTGGGCCACCTGCCTGGACACCAGACATAGCCCAAGCAGATACACCTGGTTATCAGGCACTGGAGCAATCTCCTGGTCAGTACAAAAACCAGAAGATCATTGCCACTTCCTCCTGCAAAGTGGAGTGCATGGCAGCACATAAATCAATCCAAGAGTCCATCTGGCTTCAGATGCTTACCAAAGAACTTGGCTGGGATTTCACATATAAAGCTGTGATTCTACTTTCAGAAGATTTAACTGCCTATGCTCAAGTGAAACATTTTGACATTAAGTACTATTTCATGAGCATGCACAAATGGGTGATATTATTATTAAATATGTTCACACCAGAGACAACATCACTGATATGTTCACAAAGGCACTATTAAGACTCATATTCACATGGCACTGATAAATGCTGGCATATCCTGAATTTATTATGACTCATATGCAAGGAGAATACAAAGCAGCTTGTGGTAAGGAGGAGTGTTGGGATATCACATGCCATTGTGATGAGTCATTGTTAAGGGCATGAGGACCACTGGCCACTACTGCTTTGTTCAACAATGTATATATACAGCATACATGGACATGAGTATCCTTAGTTGTGTTTACACTTTACATATACTGAGGGTATATTACCTATTATTATGACATGAATTTATATTTACAACCATACTTAGACATTTGTGTAACAATTCTAGGTGCAGACAACAGTCTGACCTACTGCATATACATTCTTAGGTTTAATACATTGTATTAATTTGTGGAGTTGACAAGTTCTTGTATAGTGATGATGCCTAGAAGTTGCTGAGTGCTGGCAATAGTAATGTTAACTCAGTGGTAGTGGTAAGGAATAGCATTTGAGCTTGTTAACTAGACAGGTTCCAGAAACTCAGCAAGAATATTTAGTAAGTGAGAATGTGGTAAAGGATGAGGACTTAGCAGAATGGAGTTGAAAATTATGCCTTGCTGTCTGTGGCTTAGTGCATTAGTGATGATGTTCACTAGTATAAATCTAATGCATAGAGTCAAAGTGCCACCTAAATGGTAGCAGTGAAGTGGCAAGAGTAGAATGATACAGAAAAGGAGCTCTTAACTCTAAGTGGTGTTGAAAAGAGGGATCTTATTCCATGCTAAATATAATGGTAAGTATAGTATTAATAAAACTAATAGCTCCTGTTGGCAAGATTTCAGGGTCAGTGATGAGTTGTGAAGTTGTATATAGTAATGAGTTTACCATTAATTAAGCCAAAATGCAGTAAGGCTCATACTTAACAGATAATTCTTTAATAAGCATCTCCAACTGTCACTGTAAAACATTTGTAAAAAACATCAGTTGGTAGTCACTGCCTCACTTCATGCATGCACCATGTGGGCTTGTAATCTAATCTGTCTATCAATGGATAATTAGCAGAATAATGTCAGCAATAATAGACAGCTTGGCTAATTTGCTTGCTGCTATCAGCCATTGTATTTAGCCATGTCTCATAATAAAGAGTCCATCTGTTGCTAGAGAAACCTTTGCCAAATCTTTCCAAACAACAGCAAGTGTGGCCCAAGTCTCATTATCTCTCCCCAACTAAAAAATTAACTGTCTTCAGTCAACCTTGGTGCTTATATGTCACTTATCAGTGGTCTGTGCATGCTATCTCATGAGCTAAAAGCTTGGCATACAAGTATGAACTTTATTGATCTATTTTCTATTCTTCCAACTTATTTCTGAAAATATTAATGTAAAACTAGGTTATTTGGATTAGTATAAATAGAGCCAATTACAAATAAACTGGCTTTCACTAAGTTCTGAAGCTAAATTACACTTCATAAAGTACTTTTATAAAATATATAGGTGGATAAAAAGTTTATTAGTTTTCAATCAATGCCACCTCATTTACACTAAAAAAAAGTCTAAAAAGCATATTAGACTAATGACTTGAGGTATACTATTGCCTTGAGCCTAAGATATCCACTTCTTGGAGGTTCTGAGTGCAAGCAATCAGCAACCTGCTGAATGTCACAGAATCCTCCTTTATTTATGTTATTTCTCCTTTATATAATGCATGATATTTTCCAGTTATTCTGAACCATTTTTTAGTTATTGGGCCTTCATTTTCTGATTCCAAGAGACTTAGTATAGATTTTTCTGGCTAAAAGAGGGTCCTCCAATGTTTTCAGTGCTCTAGTTCTGTAAATTGTTAATATCTTTCCCAGTTTTTCACCAAATGCCTCTAAACCATTTTTATCAGGTGCAAATTAATTAAAAAATTTCAACAACACCAAACAAAATAGGGCTTAGTGGTTGTCCCATCAAGATATAAGCATTTTACTGAAGCCTGCCTAATTTTCACCAACAGCTAAATTTAACTTTCCCCATCAAATTGCTAATCTCTCTATTAATTTACCACAAATTGTCTTTGGACAACTTCTATTGTATGCAGATTGATCAAGCAATTAAAACAATACCCAATATGTAAGGATTCACATATATTCCTGTGAAATATGCCCATTTTATTGTCAAGGTATAATGCTAAATTGATAGCATTGCACAACCACAACTCCATTTAGCAGCAGATTATCTTATAAGTTGATGTAATCATATCTTTGATGATGCCATCAGATCCAATCCATTTAAATCTATGGTAATTGCTTTGATTTGTCATTAGTGCATTAATTACAGCTTTGTCAAAAATGCTCAATATTTATATAAAATAAATCACCTGCTCTCCAGAGACCTAAGCATAGTCACATTATTATAGTCATATAATTGATTTGGGTGTGCATTAGATCAAAATATTGATAAGTTGATTTTTCAACATCTAGGCCACTGATAAAGCTGATCTAACATGATCTGAAGAAGGCTTTTCAAGGTGGTTCTGGCTATATCATTTACTTATAGTTTGTGGCAAAACTGCTTACAGTTTTTAGCAGAAGTCTGTTTTATTCAGACTTTTTAATGATCAATAGCTTTGTCTTGTCTTATTATTAAGATAAATATATCAACATGTTTTCCTACTATTTGTGCTATTATGTCTCCTGCTACTATTAGAGAACCATCTTTTTGAAGGTCCCTTACCTCATGTTTCCTTTCAATTTCTAGGCCTTTTCACTTTAATTCATCTGCTTTTTACTGCCTTTATCAAACTCTTCACTAGCTGAACTATGAAAACAAACTTCTTTATTAGTTTGGAGCCTTTGCTGCGAGACTCTAAAAAAGTAATCCAACTCACATGGCCTCATGACCTAGTGACCATGTAACTTGTGATGTGACTGTGACATCAGTTATATCAGTCACACTGCATCACATTAGCATGATAATGTTATACTGTAACATCACACTATAATAGTCACATGACTTGACCTTAAAATATTCTCTATTTAGAGTAGCTTTTTAGATTTGTTCTCTTTGGTTCTCTTTTTGCCAAGTTAGCACCTAACTATTTGTACTTATATTATCTTTATTAATATATTTTTAAATCTCCCTCTACTAGCTGTGTAACTGAGCCATAGCCTTCAGAGGTTGCCCTTATAGCAGAACAAGTCTTTAGCATTGGTTTGGGAGCCCCTTTTAGCTTGCTCAATTTATTAATGTTCCTAGAAATCTCTTTTCCACCAAATAGCTTCTCCTCTGTTTCTATGACTCAGCTAGCACTTCTAGCTGATTCTCCTGAGGCATCTGATTTGCAGAACAATGCCTGAAACTACTTGCTCACTCTAGAAACTTAAGTACAGGCCACTCAAGCTTTCCTCACTTTTTACCCACTAAACTTGCTAAATTACATCAGACAACCAACACTATCTCACACTCCTTGCAATTGCTTTTGAAACATCTTTCTTTAGCTTCATCTACTTCTCCTATACCACTCATGCCACCAAAACCCATAGTGGCTACTCATCCCACCACTGTTGCACTTAACAAGATTCCACATCCAGCACTGTTTAATGTCTACAAAGATAACCACATAGTAGGAGAACACTTTTTTCAGTCTTGCATTACCTATATTCAGCTTAGTAATGATGCATTTGACTTTGATGCACTAAAGATAGCCTAAGTTCTCTTTTATATAAAAGCAAGCCACACTTCAACTTATGCTCTATGAGTATTCTAATATTATAGAGGAGTAAACAGCTTTGCTGGTTGAAAAGACTTTGATAAGGATTTCCAAGCTGAATTCTTCCCATTGAATCTGGCTAGCTGCTCTCTCTCTTTGTAGCTATAACTAATATGGCCAGAAAAGGCAAACTTTAAATAACTACATTGACTTCTTCTATGCCCTGGTTAAGTAGGCAGAATACTCCAATAGTTTTTAGCTCTGCTTCACCTTTCACAATAGACTTTACCTTATTTTTATAAAGTATATTAACAATTTAGCAGAAGAATGCTTAGATGATGAGTAGATTAAAATATAATATAGAGTGGTCTGAGATTAGTAGCAGCTTATGGAGCTAAAGCAAGAGTTATAACACTTTTACATCTCTTTGCCTACTCACTATTTCACTTTAGCACCAGCTACATGCTCTACTCCTTCTACTCCTTCTTCATGCACATTTACAGCAGAAGCTCCTCCCACTTTTCAGTTATGACCACTTCTTCCAAAAGTTCTTATAAATGTTGATACTTCTTGTCAATGCTCTACTATACCTCTCTTCTACTGCCAATGTGAAAAGCCAGGCCATTTTACATGCTACTGCCTACAGAAATTTACTATTTTTTTACTTTTAAACAAGAAGAGCTCCTTTTACAGCTCCTTGCTATAAAGGATGCTTCTGGTAATTTCTTTCCTAATGCATCAGCAATAGAGACTTCACTTGTAAAGCTGTTGAAAACTTCAGCTCATATTCTGGATTTTGAAGAGGATTTTTAGTCAAGCAACAAATGAATTATATGCCCTCATTGCTTAGTGCTAACTAATTTGCCTATTTGTCTATAGAATCTTTTAATACAACTTCTGATGATGATGATTCATTAGCTAAAATTATAAGCACACCTTCTAATGTACAAAATATTTCCTCAGTCAAAGGTTTAAATAAAGCCTCCTTTTCTTATTTTCCTTTATGCCTGTATATTTCAGCATGCAAACAATGCCTTCTCTACTATTACATTGTGACTTTTACTTCTTCTTCTAACTTCTTATAGTTGGATGTGGAGATTGAAAGTATTGATATATAACAATCTTGAAGCATTGTGGCCTTGCTAGATAGAGGTGCTACTTCTTGAAGGGGTGGCAGTTTAAAGGAATGAAGTGAATATTTTACACAATATGTGCTGGAGAAACTAAAATGGTAGGCAAGAAGATATAGTAGCTAAAGTAGTAAGAGCACTGCATGCTCACTTACAAAGTAGAGCAAAGTCCATATACATTAATGAGTGGGCATTGCAGGATGGACTTCTTACCTTCTATAGCCACATCTATATTCCCAATATGCCTGAGCTCCAAAAGTATATTGTAGAGCAGCATCATGATTTTTACATTATAGATCACTTAGGTAGGTGGAAGACACTAAAATTAGTTTTATGCAACTACTGGTAGCCTCAAATGTCCTGATATATTAGCTTCTACACCATCATTTGTGACTTTTGCCTTCATACTAAATCTTGCCATCAGCTTTCTATAGGTTAACTTCATCCACTTCTAATCTTTATTAAGCATTAAAGTGTAGCTTCAGTAGACTTCATTACTGAGCTGCTAGATGTATATGGATATGACACAATTATAGTAGTAGTAAACTTTTCTATGAAAAAAGAGCTCACTTCATCCTTATACATATTATATGCTTTATGATGAAAGTAACTAATTTGTATCAAAGATATGTGTGAAAATTGCATGGCTTATCTAATGCCTATATTTCTAACTAAAGACCATAGTTTGTAGCTAAGTTCATCTAGAAGCTCTATTATCTTCTTAATATAAAGCTTCACACCTCCATAGCATATTATTTTTAGTCAGATAAATAGATAGAGCATGTAAACTAGGAACTAAAGCAGTATCTACATTTCTTCTACAATAAGCAGCAAGATGACTAGGATAATTTACTATTTAATACAGAGTTCCAATACAATAATCATGTTTATGCTTCCACATAAATATTTCCCTTCTTTTTGAATACAGGCTATCACTTTCAAATGGGTTTTAAATCTCAAGCACACTTTTTAGAAAATGAGTTTGTAAACAAGTTTGCTAACTTGATGAAGATAGCACAAAAAGAAGCAAAGGCAGCACTAATTAAAGCTAAGGAAGATATAGCATACTATTATAATTGAGGTTGTATTTTTACTCTTAAGTATTAATTGGATAACAGAGTCTACCTCAATGCATTGGATATTTCCACCACTTAGCTCTTTAAGAAGCCATCTTACTGCAATCAGGCCCTTTCAGTGTTAAGTGAGGCCCTTAGCTTATGGCTTAAAGCTGCCTCTAAAAATAAAGCAACTGCATTCTATCTTCAATGTAATTAAACTATCTCCAGCACCTACTAATCCAATCTAAGATATCATTTCAAACTCCTTCCACCTCTAATAATCCTTGACAATGAAGAGAAGTATGAAGTAGAAAAGATATTAAACAGCTACCTCTTTCAATGCAAATTTTAGTTTAAGATTAAGTGAAAGGGTTATAAAATTAAAAACATTTTTTGAGAACTACAAAAGAATGTTCATGTACTCAGTTTGATCTAAGACTTTTACTCAAGGCATCTTAATGCTTCCCAAGCTATTTGTAAACTATATTTGCTCATTCTAGTGGATTATGCTTTTTGCAACTTCTTCTATCTAATGCATTAAGGCAATGCACTCTAAAGAGAGGGTAATATTAGAAAACCACCCTTTTGGAAGTCTCTTACCTTATGTTTTCTTTCAATTTCCAAGCTTTTTCACTTTAATTCATCTGCCTTCTACTGCCTTCATCAAATTCTTCACTAGCTAGACTGTAGAAATAAACTTTCTTATTAATTTAAAGCCTTTGCTGGAATTTGAAAAAGTAATCTAATTCACATGGCCTTATGACCTGGTAATCATGTGACTTATAATGTGACTGTGACATCAGTCACACAAGTCACACTGTGTCACATTAGCATGACTGTGTCACACCATGACAGTCACATGACTCAACCTTGGAATATTTTCTATTGATAGGCAAAGTGGCTTTTTGAACTTATTCTCTTTAGATCTTTTTCTGCTAAATTAGCACTTTATTATTTATATCTATATTACTTTTATTAATATAACTTTGGAAATCTCTCTACCAGCTATGTAATTGAGCTACATAGTTTTTAAAGATTGCCTTTGCAGCTACTGTAAAGGAAACGCTTGACGTCTGCGGAACTCCTTCCACAGAGCCAATGATGCAAGTGATGAGCAAGAGTCAAGTGAGCATGAAGGCAGGCAAAAGTTAGGCAAGGGACAAGCAAGGCTTGACAGAGGATTGGACATCACTAAGTAGCTTATAGTCGGTTCAGTGAATAGGCCAGAAGAATACTGCTATTGTTCAGCCTGGAGATATTCTATCCACAGGCTGCCTATATATACTACATCAGTGGCTGTGTTATTACTAATACTATTTACTAATCAGGCCCCAGTATGTAATGGAGTATGACTAACAATAATTGATGCTAAGTAAGGTCCATGCATATAACTCATTAAGGCTGACTACTAAGAGACAGAAGGGGAAAGAGTGGGCTGAGTGGCTAGTTGGATCTGCTAGAAGTAGGCATATCATTGGACTAAGCTTGGAATAGGGTTGGACATAGTCTGGAAACCAGTTCTCTGACAGCTACCAGCTCCAATATTACTAATGCTTATATCTTGGTGGCTACTTTTATTAGTAAGGCCAATATATTCTTAACACAGATTAATAGTATAGATTCTGAGGCACCTCAGAATGCTATTGTTAGTGTCATGCATTTGTATAAGTACTGGCTTATAGTGTATATTAAGAGTATGGAGTAGACTTAAAAAGTGAAGATTTTAGAGTAGTGTAAAAGATAGTTTGCTGAGCACATTAGAGTGCTTTGGCTTGCTTCTTTTGCTCAATTTGTAAGTTACTCTTCTTTGTTTACTACTATTGCCCTTGGCATTAATTTCTTTCTCCTAGGCTTCTCCTTTTCCTTCTTTTACTTTGTCTCTTAAAGATGAGTTGGAAAATATTTTAGGTGAGAAGATATTGATGATAATAAGCTGTTTATGGAAAGTGTAAGTATAAATCATCAATTTGCTGCAGTTATGGTCTGATTTATCTTTCCATAGTAAAATGAACTTTGTTAAGCTCTTAGTGCAGTGCAAGCTTAATTAGTTTGCAATGGCTCTTAGTAATATAAATTGAGCAAATGCAAAAACATAAATGTGAATAAACATGAAGAAGGCAATAAAAGTAGCATGGAAAAAAGCAGCAGCAGGAAGAGAGGCAAGTAATGAAGTTAGAGAGTTAGAGATGACAATATATATAGTAAAGGCAGTTGGCACTTCTGCCATTAAGGTCACTAAAGCTACTATGCCTTTTTGTGCATCTACTAATATTGTCAAGAGCTCTATAATATTAGCTTCAATTAAAGACTCTCCTTCTAAATCTCAGTAGAAGTTTCAAAAAACAAAGGCTCTGCAATATATAATAATTAATTCTTTTTTTTAGTGGCTTATAACTTATCTTTTTCCTTTAAGGCTATAACACAAACTTTTTTTTCTAACAAGGAGCTTAAGCATCTTCTGCTTCTCCATTAAAACAATGTTGTACCAGATACTAGGATGGGCATAAGTAAGAAGTTAGCAAAGATGAAGGATAAAAAGATGGTGTTAGCATTTGCTTAGACTTTAAATTAGCAGTGAGCATAATAAGCCACTTAATAACTTGTTTACTATTTTATCACCATTTATTTTTTTCTTTAATGCAATAAGTGTTGAGTGGAGAGAAATTCCAAGGCTTGCTAATACACAACTGGCATGCAACTATGTCTTTAATGTAGCAGCCTTAAGCATGCCTGCACCATCAATGGCACTAAAACCTAGCAATGTGGCAATGCCTTTAATGCTTTTTCTAAGCATACTTATTGTTATACTATTTTAGTTTGTAAAGCTTAAGAATTTGTGAAGCAGGAAAGAGAGAAGAATAAAAAGAGTGAGTCTATTTTTATTAGCAAGGTGAGTATAGCCTTACTAACATAATAAGAAGATGGTACCAGCACAGCTAGCAATAAGGGTAAAAAGCAAAAGGAGGCCTTTTTTCTTAAAAAAAAGGTGAAGACTATAATAAAGAAGGTGTAGTTAGTGGTAGAGAATGAGGATGATAGTAAGGACAAGGAGAACAGTGAAGGCAAAGGCATAGATAATATGACAATGAAAAACCTCAAGTATGCAATAATAGCAAGTAGCCTGCTACTAGATGATCTTTGGGCCAATTCTAACAGTACTGATAAGAGGCAACTGAGCTTGCCTTTTAGCTTTGAGGATACCATCAATGAGTGCAAAATTGCACTAGGAACTTCAGTCAGAGATGAAGATGAAGGTAAAGAGGCAAAGAAGAATAGAAATGGGAGTGGCTGCTGCAATAAAGAGTTAAAGACCCCATTTTCCAAGTTTCTTTAAAGAGGAATAAGCTCAAAGAGTGGGAGCAACAGCAAAAGATAAAGGTGTGAGTAAGTTTTCAGTTGTTTATTAGCAAATTCTACTTAGATAAACTCTAACTGGATTATTCCTTCTGAGCCATGCATTATTAGCAACACTTTTGAGTGGTCTAGCAAGAATCTTCCTAACTCAGTCATTGCTTGTCATCCTGTGAAGATTCTAAAGCAGATGCAATCAAGAGTAAAGGCTATATTGAGCATAATAATATGGGAGCAAAAAGCCATGAAAGAGGAGTTAATGTTGATTTAGTTGCAGTACAGGATTTTTAGCTATTCTATCCACCTGTTGACTGATTATATTGGTAACTGCTGCAATGCTTTCAAATAGCAGGCTAAAAATAGCATTCAACTTGGTAACCTTCTTTCCATTTAGAACCTGAGCATCCCTTCCAATAATGACTGAATGCTAATGAGAGTCAGTATTTAGTCACATATTAAAATATTGTTGTAGTTAGCAAAAAGAAAGAAAAAATGTTTGTATAGTGGCTCAAAAAACTATCCTAATATTTCATAATTTTTAAAAGATGACATTAGCATGAAGGATGGGAATGATTATATTTGGATATATTTGGAAGTAGTTCAAGTTGGTTGATCTACATCTTAACCTTCAATTACCATTATAAAACTTATTCCTTCTACATAATGCTCTACTATTGCTTCTTTTCTTGCTCAAGGATATTCTCTGCATCAAATTGGGGCTCAAACTGGTTTAGGAAAGTCTACTATTAGAAGGATTGGTAGAGTCAGAGATGGATAAGGAAAATCATCTTAGAGGCTATTTTGCTAAGCTTACTTCATGTAATAAATAGGTTATTATTCAACAAATTTTAATTAAAAAACTGAGAGGGTTACAAAGGAGTAAGATGAAATACCACCAGAAGTATGCCAAAGACTAATAGAAGCATTCCTAAAAGGATTCAAGCAATTATTAAGGCAAATGAAAAACATACAAAGTACTAGATACTAAAATCAGAAATGCTTAAAAAACTGTCTCAATGAGTAAATATTACACAATGGCTATTGCTTCATTAATTTTAATCTTAATTACATAAGTCAGATTTATTTTGTAGCTATGATGCCATAGTATTTTACATAATTTAATCAAGATTTTAAGTACTTCTCATCTTTCATGCTAATGTCATCTTTTAAAAAGTATGAAACATTGAGACAATTTTTTGAGCCACTGTAACATGGATAGTTGCTTGCAGTGAGTAAAGGATAATCAAAGGAACTTAGCAAAGAAGAGAACCTTTTTAAAAATAAATATGAAGTTCAAAAGAAATGCTTAGGAAAATACTCAGTAAATCATTATGGTGGTAACTCTTTAGCAAGAGTTGCACAATGCAATAAGCATTACTTTAATTGTTAGCATTGTAGCTTGAAAGTATAGTATCAATTAATAAAGAAGCAGTAATTAAAAGAAGGAAATATATGTCAAATTAGTAAATAAGTAAGAAATTGAAAAAAAATGATAGTAATAATTAGTAAGCTTAGCAATATTTTTATTTGTCTTCATCTTCTTGCAATAAGCTATTATCATTCATCAAGTCTGTTTCTTTGAGTTTGCAAAGTTTAGCAGTATTGATATTGATTGCTAAAAGCAATAAGTCAATATATTCTTGAGCCAAGTATAGTAAGAGTCAAAATATAGCAACTAGTTGATATAATACCAAACCATCTAGCTTACAAAGCACATAAGCACTGCCACAGTTACAAGAAATAACTACTAGAGGGCTTAAGTAATGAGGCTGCATCTTCTTATTATAAGTCATCTTGATTTTAAAGTTAAATATAAGTATAAATGATTCTTTGCTAAAGTTGTAATCCTGAGCAATAGCACTATAATTAGTTTCAAACCTTAGCACTATTTTCTATCAAGCATTAAAAACCATCTCATGCAGTCTTGCTAAGTTATCTTGGTATTATTAAAGGTCAATAGTGTATCATGCAATTAAATCAGTAGTTAATAAAATACTATTCAGTGCTAGCTGCAGATAAGTAGCTTTTACTATATTAGTAGGCAAGAGAGAGTGTGTTCTCATTGCTGCATAATAAGGTGAGCATCTTATATGCTTGTAAATAATTACCCATTCAGACCAAAATACCAAATAAGTGGCCTCACTTCATTGTGTTTCATTGCTGTTAATAGCTTTGAAAAGGGCTTGCTGTACATTGAAGTAAGGTCACCCTACTAAATTATTGGCACATTTGTTGTAACCAGAGATGCAGATGTGGTAGATGTTGTACTTTTTGGCAAGATAGATTAATGCCTTGATAATTAGCATATTATTTTTAGTAACTATTTTTCTTAGTGCACTTTATCAGCAAATAACATCCTTGAAGAGCTACTTAGCAATTGTGTTGGCATTCTCCTGTTGAAGTATATAGAACTTAGGCCAATGTATTAGCAAGCATCTACTCTGAATAATACATTTGTACTATCCAAACTTTGGTATGTACTCAACTTCACTTCACTTGGTTAAGGCATTATTTTTCAAAATGCAATGTTTAAATTCAGCCTTAACCTCACTTCACTCAGTTAAGGCCTTGTTTTTCAAATCTCAATGCTTAAATCTAGCTTTAACTTTGCTTTGCTTAGTTAAAGCCTTGTTTTTGTCAGGTCTCACTAACTTGGAAACTCACTCTATTGAGCAGAAAGTTACTAGTTGTCTCTTGCTATAAAGGGAGATAGAGGTCTAGAGTTGATGCTGAAGTTAGGCATCAGAGAGATTATGAGGGATGGGATGGAAGGGATAATAGAACTATATATACAAAGATTATAGGAGAGAGGTAATGGAAATTGTAGACTAAAAAAAAAGAAAGGCAGATAGGATAGAAGTAAGTAAGACAGAGAAATAAAGTCAAGATGAAGAAATAGAATCCAACACACCCTCCCTTTCTTTTCACCACACTGGACACTCTATTGAATGCTTTCTTTTGCTCAGTCCCACCCATTCGGAGCCGTTTTGAAACCCATAACACGTGATAATATCTAGTGCCATCATTGCTACGCTCACAGCATATTTTAGATGGAAAAGAGTTAACAGAACTGTTATTTATTTCTTGGCCAGCTGTAAAAAGCACTTTCTGTTGTTTAGGACTTTGTCCATTAGCCATGAGCGCACGAAAGACTTTTTTCTATCGTTATTCAAGGAGACACCATCAGGTTTCAGCAGTGCATATGGCTTTATCTAGTATAGCCTTTTGATGGGTTGAAGTCTGACAATCTTGCTTTTCGTGTGTATCAAATACCTCAAAGTCTGGAAGTTGATGTCGGAAACTTGCAAGAACTATGAGGGCTGCTCTTTCGCAATTCAAAAGGGAAAGGGACGTTCTCAAATATTCTAAGGCTGTTAAACCCAATAACATCGAGAAAAAGTCCAAAAATAGTTAAAACTCTATTCAAAGTTGGCACACTCATTGCCTACACTATGTTACAAGCGCTTGGTCACAGGTGTTGTCTGTATGCTCATTTTTTCAGACAATTGTCTTGGAGCGATACTTGCGAGACAGAGAACTTTGCGGCGATGTGATGCCACATGCTAATGGATATATTTAGGCGCTACCTCGGAGGTTACGGTGTTCAAGTCAAGCACTGTGAGACGACTCAAATTTGAAAGCAGGTCTAAGTTGTGCTCACGACGTTAAAAAGGACGGCCTTTTGACGGTCTGCAGGGGCTGTGAGAGCGCGTTACGAGCACGGGGACTTGCGCCTGAGCATTAAAGATGGAAGACGTTGTTTCCACATGGAGTCCGTTAGCGTCCACCCTAAAACCGTCACCACGTAGTCTGCTATTTATAAGTGTGCAACCGGCGTCAAACGGCCGATTGATGGGCCGCGTGGCTGCTGTGCAGTTTCTTGTCTTAACACCTCTTCATCGCTGTGCGAGACAGCGACCAAGCCTTTCCTTTATTGTTCCTTACGCGGTTGAGCGACCGCCTAGATATACCGAACCAGTCCACTTGGCATGCTTGGCATGAGATTCACCGGTCTTGGCGTCCTCCAAGCGGCCCTTGCAGTTTCGGCTGTGACCGTCTATCCCACTGTGACCACAACCGTTGCTGCTGCCGCCGCCGACTACACTGGCGCGGCTGCTTATAACCCCACCGTCCTCACACCCCCTCCTGTACCCAGCGGCCTCAATACGCAATTTGTCGTCCAACTCCAAAGTAGTGGCACTGCCAACCTCTCCCAACCCCAAAATGGGTCGTTCATTGGATTTTCGATAGAGATGTCCGTAGTCAATCAAGTTTGTGAGCCAGCATTGTTACATTTTTTGAGACGAGGCTCACATTCCTTCTCAACATCAGTGGGCACAAACTCGTTAGCCAACCTAGACTCTATCCAAGTGCTTTCCAACTTACGATTGCAATTAGCACCCTCCTTCAAGTCCCCTTCCTCAATCTGATGGCAAACCTGCAAGAACGCTCAGGGCGGGTCAATATCCGTGTTGGTGGTAATACCCAGGAGACAGCTCGCATGGTCGATAGCACTCCGGACGGAAGGATCCTCGAAAAGAATATCACTGGTGCTTCAAATCCTGCACGTCCTTCATTCAATCTTGACATGTAAACGTGTTGCTGATACCACCTTTTCTCAGACACAAACACCGCCACTCATATATACCCCCGACCTTCTCTACATGATGGCTAACATTTCCACCCACGTTAATGTTCATTGGTTCATTGGTGCGTAGAAACTTGTGCCACATTCATCTCTGCCACTCACCAATCAAAAGGTGTCCCTTTCCTCCTCCAGGACACCGCTACAAGGCTCGCTATCACAGACAAGGGCTACAAAATCCTTGGTGACCATCTAATGGGCATCCAGATCGGCAACGAACCCGATCTTTACCAACGACATCAGCATTTCACTACAGTGAGTCTGTTTTCAATTTCAAAAGGATCGTTTGATTCACATGCTAACAGTATGGACCTCTAAACTACTTCCAAGACTTTGGGACTTATGTTCAAGATATGGCGAATGCTAACCTTCCTGGGCAAAATCTGCTAGTTGGGCCCAATCTCGCATATGCAGACTGGACGACCGAACAAGTATGGGATACCGGCTTCGTATCGGTCTACAACCAAAATCTAGCGTTCCTCTCCGTCGAGAAGTATGTCTCCCTTCTTTCTTCCATTTTCTCTCTCTGATCCATCACCCCAACCTATAGCTATCCAACAGACAACTGTGCCGCGCAATTCAACACGGGCGGAACAATCCAAGACCCCCAAACCATCTTCCCGAACTTCCTCAGCCATACCGCGCAGTACTCCGGCCACAGCATCCTCCAGAAGTTCCTCAACTCTACAAACTTTGCGATGCAGAACGGGAAGCGGTTGTATATGATGGAGACCAACACAGGTTCATGCGGTGGTTTCGCGGGGATCAGCGACGCGTTTGGGTCGGCACTTTGGGGTCTGGATTATGCGTTCCAAATGGCGTTTAATAACTTCGCGGGTGGGATGATCCACGTTGGTGGGCAGAATGTGTTTTACAACGTATGTTTTGCGTTTCGTCATCGTGTCTGTTTATGATTAATTCATGGTGGCATCAACAGCCGTTCACCCCGCCCCCCACTAACCAATCGACGTTCCACCAATGGACTGTCGGACCAACGTATTATTCCGCCCTCGTTGCCGCCGAGTCTCTCGGTCCCTCGAACGGCACACAGGTCCTCGATCTCGGCGCGAATGGTGGAAACGACTTCACGCCCTGCTATGGCTTCTATGAGAATGGAGCACCCGTGCGTGTAGGGTGCATCAATTATGTTACGGATCCGACGGGCGCGAGCGATTTGAAGGTGCAGATTGCGATTGGAGGATCAGGCATTCAACAACCAAATCAGAGCCCAGGAAGTGTCAAGGTCAAGTGCGTAGCCATTTTATCCTACTCACCTTGAGCGAGATGCTAAGTTTCTGTGCATAGGTATCTCCTCGCGAGCTCTGTGTCCCAAAAGGGCAACTTCACCTGGGCCGGCCAGGTACCTCATCTCTTTCTCTCCTTTCCTACCGTTCGCTAATTGGGTTTACAACCACAGACGTTCGGGGACAACTTTGCCTCCGACGGGCGGCCCATCGGCGACATCAACATCACTACCATCGCCTGCGATAGCACCACCAACCTCTGTACGGTCCCCGTGCCCGCGCCGTCCTACGCGCTGATATACCTCACCGACACATCGCTGAACGAGCCAGGTGGCGCGGCAACGCAAACGTTCGCGACGACTGTGCAGACGCGGTTCAGGAACACTGCGACGGTCGACCAGGCCGTGTTAGCGACGTCGAATGGCGGGTATGGGAAGAAGCTGGGAAGTACGAGTGCCGGGAGTAGTAATGCGGCGGTGAGTGGGAGGACGAGGCCTGGGCTGGTGTCGGTGTTGGCACTTGTGGCAGGGTTGGGGGTGTTGCAGAGGGTTGTGAGGAGGTAATGAGGGTTTATTTATATATTGTTCTATGCATGTTGGCAATCAGGAGGATGGCACTCGACAGAGCTGTTTTGATTTTTTATGCATACCGACGCTGTTGGTGCCACCGACCAACGCCTTACTTTTGTCGTTGCTACAGGTCTGGATGTGATGTGTTTTATTATGTACCGACGTTATACCACAGACAATGGCCTGGTAACCTACAAATGATATGTATTCATGTTGTCGTCCACACGCATTGTGTGGGGTGACACAGGAGCAAACTAATTTTGGCTTGTCCTCAGGTGAAACAAGGTAGTAGGTACTTGAGGACCTGTTGGTGCCATAGCTTGTGTTATCACAGGGTATTGTGGTAACATGAATTGGCCAAACTTCTGCAACCATACAGGTTGTACAGCTGCCACTTGTCCACCAAAGATAGTTTTCAGGAAGGTTAGTTGTTAACCCTGACATGACAAGTCCTCCAATGGACTGTGGAGAGGACAACATGCGCCCCTTTTGCAAGCTTTGACAGCCCACCACTTCATACACAGGCAGGGCCACATCCTTGGCCCTGTCATCTTTTTGACTCCTTCTTTTCCCTCTCTCTTGAGCTACCCTGGTTGCTTGGGAAAAAGTGAGGAGGCAGGTCATAACTTCCTCCCCAATCATTCGGTTTTTTCTTCTTTGACAGAGTTAAAATTTGACTGCTGTAGCAGTTTCACTTGACTCTGTGCAGTGAAGAAAAGGAAAAAAAAACTCATGGCTGATAAAATGCAGTGATGACCAGGATGGCCATCAGTCAGCCATCATCATCAATGATGTTTGATGCATTATCATAACACAGCCACTTCCACAGTAGTTGCAGATGACTAAGACAATGTGTTTTATTTAGCCAACTGTCTAAGGCACTTTGTGCCCTGGAGTTCCAGATAGAAGTCAAAAGCTTCCAGGTCCTTGCATATATTTAATGGCTTCCAAGACATATTTTCAAGGCTCCATCAAACCTCAAATTACAGACCACTTCTGGTTCAGCAGTAACCTATTAGATCATTGACAAATCACTCCTTGTCATCTGCCAAAGTCATATGGCTGTGACATTGCTCAATTTGGAAACATCACATTGTTTGTGGCCTTGTATGGCTGCAGCAGCAGCACTACATGAAACTTTGGATGGAGCCTTTCAGCTTGAAGAGTCTCTCCACCAATGGACTAGGAGGAATCTTATCCAGAGGCAGTTGATGATTCAGGTAGTGTTGCTAGTCTGGATTACATCTGTAGAGAGCATGCCCATCTGAGCAGAAATGATACAATAGAGATACATTCTCTTATTAAAGAATATAGAGCTGAGGCTAAAAAGTTAGAGCAGGTCATAAAGAATGGGTCTCTTGTAGACAAATTCCTTGGGTGTTTTACACCAGCTTTTGCAGATGTGATAGAGGACAGACTTGTCAACAGATATGGCTGCTATAGGGATCCAGCTTGCTTGAAGCACAAAGACAACAAATATGATTTATCTGAAGTGTTCAAAGTAGTAACTGCCCTTATAGATGGAGCCTCTGTATGAGGAGTTCTAAAAGCACTAGTCTAGAGAGAGCAGGGACCTCTCCTATGCATGTCAAAGAAGAGCAGATTGAGAAAAAGATGGCTCTGCTATAAGACTCTATAATGATGATTGGCAAGCAAGTTGGCAGCATTCAAACTGCTATGCAAACTTTGTAAACCAGTCAGCTAGACTTGAAAAATGCATTTCTCAACACTAATGGTCACTCTAGAGCTCCTGTAGAAGGCCCTAACTCAACTTCCTTCTCAATGCAAGGAGGACAAAACTGTTGTTTCTATTGCTAGGGTTCTGGACATTATGAGCAAGTCAAAGGAGATGTACAGAAAGGATGGGTTATCTTAGTAGAAGAGAAAACTAGAATGCCTAATAGGTCTCCTCTACCTAGGGAACCAGCTAGTATATCACCCCATAATAGAATAGTTCAGTTACATGACAAACAAGTAAGCTTGTACTTTGGATGGTCAACAGAGGACACTCCAGAAGTTCCTACTTACTTTGCCTATGTAAATGCTACTAGAAACACCAGGGATAATATGTTAGAAAGGATCCAGCATAGTAATTCTGATAGACTTGGGGAGCTGGAGAAAAACTTCAATAAGATGGCTGATTTACTTTTAGTATTGATCAACACCAGAAGAATAGCCAATCTAGAAGAAGTACAACAAAACAACTCTAAGGATATCTAGAGGGCTCAAGGAAGGTGACAAGAAAAGAAACACCTCTGCCCAAAGTGCCTTTGCCACCTGAGAGACTACCTGAAAACCCCTGGAAAGAAAAAGTGAATTTGGTAACACTACTTAAAGTTGCACCAAAACTGAATCTTCCTTTTGAGAAAGTGCCAGCCCTCAATGAGGACTATAGAGTAGCTGTGCAGGACACAGTTGGGAGTTCCCTTCAAGGAACTAAGAGAAATTTGGATGATGAAGTTATAGAGAGGTTGTGGGAGTCACCAATACCCTTTACAAATAAAGAGTTGTTGGAAATAGCACCTACTAAAGAAAGCAATGATACAAAAGTTGTCTTTTCTAGTTGATGCTAAGTTCAAAGACTCCAAGGTTTTAAGGACTGCTGTCTACATACAGACTGCTGGAGATTGGGAACCCACTAAAAGAGTAGATATTAATGATCTGCCAGTGGTAACTTATTTCATTGCAGATGGGACACAGATTGGGTTACTTACTGGGGCTGTGGTACACCAAGGATTGTGTGGCTACCTATTTGGAGATTATTCCTCCAGGAGAAAAGCCAGTAGTAGTTTATGTAGCTAGGGAATTGCAGGTCCCAAGGTCCTTGAACCCTCTTGTCAATAAAAAAGGAAAAGTAGGGGCAATACTAGACAGTGGTTCTTAAATAGTCTGTATGGCATTGAGGGAAGCTCTGTGCTTAGGATTGACTTGGGATCCAGACATAAAGTTGAGGATGGAGAGTGCCAATTAGCAAGTGAATGAGTCAGTTGGTCTAGCCAGAAATATACCATTTACTTTTGCAGATGGGTTTACAATCTATCTACAAGTGCATGTTTTTGAGAAGCCAGCTTATACTGTCTTGTTAGGTCATCCTTGTAATACCTTAACAGAAAGCAACATTCAGAACTTGCAGGATGGAAGTGCAATCATCACCATTCATGATCTAAATACTGGATGCTTCAAATAATTTATGCATATATAGTTAGATGATATATTCATCTATTTGAATTCCATTGATAAGCAATAATACCTCACAGTCATGTTTGAATGACTGTGCAAGTTCAAGTTGTACTTGAAATGGTGAAAGTGCAAATTATATGCATGCAGAGTTGATTGCCCTGGTTATATCATCAATGAACAGGATATTCACCCAGATAAAGATAAACTTGATTATATACAAGAGTGGCATACACTATAAAATTATAATGACATTCAGAGGTTCATTGGCTTTATCAACTATATCTCAAATTTTTTGCCTAATGTAATGGTGTATATGGGGCCATTGATGGTGATGATGCAGAACAGGTCACCATTCAATTGGCATCTGCTGCATCAATGGTGCTTTGAGATGGTAAAGCATATATGCTCAAAGACTCCAGTTATTTGATCTATTAACCCAAAATAGGATGAATCTATTTGGCTGATCTATGATGCATCTAAGACAGATGTAGGGGCCATGTATAGCCAAGGAAGCAGCTGGCAGACATGCTGCCCTGAAGGGTTCATATCAAAGAAGTTTATCACTACATAGCAAAACTATGTGGTGCATGAGCTAAAAACTCTAGCCATTCTTGAAGCTCTCCTGAAGTGGGAGAACAAGCTGATGAAATACTCTATCTATATAGTTACTGATCACAAAGCACTTGAGTTTTTCAAGACTCAAGTGAATCATTTGCCACAATAGCAGTAGTGGATTGATTATATATTGAGATATCAATTTGATATTATATATGTCAAAGATAAACTCAACAGAGTTGCAGACTGTTTGTCATGCTACTTTGAGAGTGACATAGCTGGAGAGGCTCATGAGCCTCATGAGTGTGTGCAGGTGGACTGCTGCATTGATTTTAATTGAATTATGTACCATGCATAAAGTTGAGCAGAGGCAAAGTCACTGCCTTTGGAAGCAGCACAAAGAGCAGGAGGTGGCTGCCAGTTTATTGAGAATCAAGGATTAGAATCTGGCTTTATCCAAAGGGCCAGATCCTCCAGAGCATATTCTTACACTAGTGGATCTGCTAAAAAGTAGTATACCCTCATCCAAGCCTTATAGCATGGAAGATAATAACTTCTGTCAGAAAGTGGTCCAGGACTATGCTAGCAACTTCTTATTTCTTGAGGTTATTAATAACTCTGAGGATTACCTGCATTTTAGGCAGGAGCTTGGAGGTATAATAGTAAGAAATAACTATCAGGAAAAGCTAGTGATTTACATTTGCTATATCCAAACCATTATAACAAGCATTGTGGACTAGGCTCACATGATTAGGCAATTTTGCCCTCTGACATACCACACATAACATACAAAACTTAGTAATATTTTGGGCCATGCATAGCCACTAATACAATCTTCAAATGTATCTTAGTATATGTGCAACACCAAAGTGCTCTATGGATTTCTTTTTCAAAGTCATCTAAAGAACCTTTATTATAAGAGTCAAAACCAAGCCACTCTTGTTCTATCTGTGCATCTACATACTCCAGAAACCTCTTCTTTTTCTCCTTCACATCCTGCACATTAGCCTGTTCAAATAGAGAATTCATTCTTTGTATAAACTTCCTGACCTCAGTGGGTTCAGTATGTCTAAACTTGGATGCATCTCTGCTGTCTAGCAAAGGCATCCTGTACCTCAAGGTTTGGTCCATGTTACTAGTCAAGCTGGTTGAGTTTATAACAGTGAATAAGGGTGATGATTGGCTAGAAGCTCTCCTTTCAGGATGAAGTTTTCTTTTCCTTGATAGAGTTTCTGAATCAAGCAATTGAGCCACTGTGCTTTGGCTACTGCTACTGACATGAGTCTCCCTCTTTCCTGATCTGAAAGCAATGGTTTTGACACTAGGTTTAGCAACTTTGGGTGTCTTGGGCCAAGACCCAGGTGGTGCAAAACTAATGGTATAGTTTTGGGGGGTGGACTCCAGGTGGAGATCCAAAAGTACTTGATTTATGCAATAAAGCCCCTTGCAGTGGGCTCCAGATGATGCAAAATTAGGTTATTTGGATGAGTCTGAATAGAGGCAATCACAAATGAACCAGCTTTCACTAAGTTCTGGGGCTAAATTACATTTTACAAAGTACTTTTATAAAACATATAGGTGGATAATAGAGTTTATTGGTCTTTCAGTCAATGCAACCTTAGTCACACCAAAAGAAGGTTTAAGAAGCATATCAAACTATTGACCTAAGGTATAATATTGCTTTGAGCCTAAAATATCCACTCCCTGGGGATTCTGAGCACAGGCAATCAGCAACCTGCTGAATGTCACAGAATTTCCCTCTATATATGTTATTTCTCCTCCCTGTGACATGTGATATTTTCCAGTTATTCTGGGCCATTTTCCACTTATTGAGCCTCCATTTTCCAGTACCAAGAGACTTGGTATAAATTTTCCTGGCCAAGAGAGGGTCCTCCAATGTTTTCAGTGCTTTGATTCTGTAAATCATCAATATCTCCCTCAGTTCTTTTCCAAATGCCTCTGGACCTTTTCTATTAGGTGCAAATTGATTAAACCTTTCCAATAATACCAAGCACAATAGGGTTATTGATTTGGGTGTGCATTAGATCAAAATACTGATAAGCTAATTTCTCAACATCTAGGCTACTGATAAGGCTGATCTAACATGATATGGAGAGGGCTTTTTAAGATGGTTCTGGCTATGTCATTTGCCTACAGTTTTTAGCAGAAGTCTGTTTTATTCAGACTTTTTGATTTATCTTGTCTCATTGTTGACACAGATGTATCAGTATTGGAAGTCTTTGATGAGACTTTCAATTATGTTGAGCAATGACTTACACAACTGCCCTTGGATCATATGTCAACCTTAACTACACAAAATATATATTTCCTTTTATGTCAACCCTTGTATATTTTCCATCTCTTGGCTCTGGTAGCCACTTGATCAGTATTTACTAGTCTTTGTTGCAAACTCTAATTATTTTCTATGTTATTTTCTTTATACACAGGATAGCATCCCTCAGTCAAACCACATATATCAGTGTGACTGAGGGTGAGCTTATCTTGTACTTACTCCTACTTACATCTTATTAATGGCTGCCTGTAGACTCAAACATTTGTATTCATCTACAGGTAATATTTAGTTGAACCACATATATTGGTGTGACTGAAAACTCAAACATTTGTATTCATTTACAAATTATACTCTAAAACTTCCAGGAGCTCCACCAGCTACTAGTGTCTGTAAAGTCATGAGATTCCATTGGCATAGACTTTATTAGTTCCTTCTCTGAGTTCTGGAGATTTAACTATCTGTGGATGGTCATTTGTTGCATAACCAGCATAGTGCACTTTATACCAATGTGGACAATAGTGACAGCAAAGGAGCTGTCATGGATCTACTTGCAGAAAATTATCAGGCTGCATGGGCTGCCTAGTATGATTGTAAACAACTGCAACTCTAAGTTCATATCATAGTGGTGGAGGAAACTCCACAAGCTGTTAGAAGCAAGGCTCCTGATGTCTACATTGTTCCATCCTTAGATGAATGGCCAGACAAAGTGAGCCAACCATAGTATTGGCCAGATACTTAAGGTAGTAATTTGTCCCAATCAGTGAGATTGGATAGATTTGTGTTTTATGACTGAATTTGCAATCAATGCAAGCATATCAGAGTCCATGAAGTATGCACTCTTTGAACTCAATGAGGGGTATATATCTTCTATGCTGCACAAAATATGTGCAGCCTCAGCAGCCCACAAGGGAATAGTCAAGTTTGCTGGACAGGCATTGGAGAATGTTATAAGGGCACATGATGTAATCATTAAGGTGCACATTTTCCAGATAAAGTGCACCAATCAGCATCAGCAGGAGAATCTGCCTATATCAGTGGGAAAGCTGATATATCTCTCATTATATAACCTGAAAGTCCTCAGAAGATAGATAGGCAAGCTCTGCCTCAAGTGGGTGGGCCTATATCACATGCTAAACATCAAGCCTAGTACTTTCAACTATGTGTTGAAGTTGCTACAAACACTACAGGAATGATGTATTATTTCAAGATTTCATGTGTTGCTGCTGTGATCATATAATGCATTGGATAATGCATTATTTTTAAACAGGGCAACTTCAGGGCCTTATGATTTTGGGGCTAAGGATAATGACAAGTAGTTCATTGAGAGTATTATTGGTCATTGATAGATTAGGTGCAAGGCACTTGAATTTGAGGTGAGGTAGTCTTTAAGAGATACTACCTAGAAGCTATACTCCCATTATGCCAAGTTGGCAGTGCTGAATCACTATCTTAAATTGAAGGGCATTAAATATCTGAGTTAGCTGAGTAAGCACTTCAGCACCTAATTGATTGAGGATCATTGATTGTGGCTATATTGAAGAAGGCAAATGGCTCCTCCACTGGCTTAAAATGTGCTTTAGTGGTGCCAACTGCAGCAGTTTGTAAAATTCTCACAGCAATAACAGTAGCAAGTAAGGGCATAACAGATAATAAGTAAGGGCATAACAAATAATAGATGATGACTATATGCCACAACAATCAGTACAAGGGGCTATCAGCCCCAACAAACACTAATAGGTGGACTTCTACCTCAGCAGACAATGATAAGTGGCTACAAAATGTTGGAGGTCAACTCCAGTATACAGTATATTAGAGACAAATAAACTCCCAGTCAGCACTAGTGTAGAGGCAACTCTAGGAATAGCAATGGAGATGATTGAGCTACCACTCTTGTTGCCTTACATAAGCCCAGCCCACTACCCAGGCATAATTAGTGTGCTAGAAACAATGCTGCCTCTTTAACCATAAGGAATATGGAATGCAATGCCTTAGTTCAGCATAATTTTTGCAGTGCCCACTAAACCAGCAGTCCATCAGAGGCATTGGCCATCAAGGGAGGCAGAACTGCCTTCCATACCTCTGAAGCCTTAGCTGAGAGCACAAAAGCTCTTGGTATAGAAAAAAGGAGTAAGAGGCTGGAAAATGCACTAATGAAGGGCCTGACCAGGCTTTTTCTGATTTAATAGCTGAAGAAGCTGCAACAACCTGAGCTTAGCTTGGGAGAGCAATTGCATAGTCAACATAACAAGAGAAAGGTGTAGGCTAATGAGCTCACCCCACTATCAAGACTTAGTCCTGGTATTTCTACTGCAGAGGCTCAAGGATAATAAGTATAAAGTATTCACAGATGCTTCATTTCTCCATAATATGGAGGCTATCATCCTCATCAATCAGATGATGGATCACATGAATTATATGTATGCTCAGCATAAGACTGATTTCCTTGCAATCTTAGCTGCTTGTAAGCAGCAAATAATACCTTTTAGTTGAAACACTGACTTTAAGAAAAGAGCATATTGGCAAGGAATGAAAGATATGCTCTTTTACTTGACTAGGTTGAGCATTTTGATTCTTGGCTAAGTAGCTAGCCTGGGGCTTGACATTCTCCTGTATGGGAATGTAAGTGCTCCAGTGGCCTCCTGACTGCTGCAGCACTTTATAAGTGGCATATCCAAGGTTGCATTGTTGCAACTAGAGTCTGTAATGTCAACTACATCCTATGGAGAGCATAGATCTATAAGCATTAATGCATGCTCAGTGGAGGCCAAGGCCTTCTATCCACAATGAGAGCAGTGAGGCAAACATCCAGAAGGGCACATCTATATTGGTGTGCTATTCTTGAAGAATGTGCTAAAAGGAGCCTCCTAAGTAAAGATTCTCTGTTTGCCTACAGCTTTAGTAGAGAGACTCTTTCTGCATTTCCTACAAGTGATGTGGGCAATGGACTCATGCCTAGAGTAGTTATCCCCTGCAAGGCTGGCCTTGCCCCCATTGGACAATGATTAGTATGAAAAGCCTGAAAAGGCTTATATAGAATCTTTGGTATTGCATAAAACTATAGCACAATATATTATGTGCAAATAGCACAATAATGTGTGGCAGGCAAAGATGGACTGGCACACACAAGAGAGTGTGAAGAAGGAGGCTGCCTACCTCAAAGAAGTAACAAAGCATATCCCAGACATGCTCAATATAATGATTTATTACAATTACTCTGTTGAGTGCCAGAATTCATTCTTTGATGCAGGACTAGAGCCTGAATTTTATTGATTGGCAATGACCAACATGGTATTTATAGAGTAGGAGACCCAAACAGTCCAGTCTTTTGAGGCCAAACAAGCTGGCAATGTGGCCAGTGCTCCTATTAGCAATGTGGCCAGTGCTCCTATTAGCAAGGTGTACAAAGTGACACCTTAGAGATTTCTCCACAACTCTCTGGAGCTTTGATAGCTCTATGCACTGATAAATAATTAGTTTATGCCACTTCAGCAGTGCCAAGCAGAATACCTCCTGCTAAATGAATTCAAGAGGGTGACCTTCAATTGTCACCCTAATGCATGGAACAAGACTATGTCTCTCCTACTCAATGACCAATATAAAACTATATCAATCTTTTTTGCAAATTTAGTAGAGCAGGAGCAAGTTTCATGTATAGATATACTACTGTAAAGAAGGTGGGAAAATTGCCTTTATTAGCATGAATCCCTCAGACTTAAAGCAGTCCTTTACTTTGGACTTTTTAAGCTCATATGCCTTTCTCTATGAGTGTCCCAGGATGCCCAATGTCTGAACCAAATTAGCCATGGATCAGGCAATATGCATTCATTAGCACAGCCTATTTAAGTTTGTACTAATTTATACAACTTGCATTAGTTGCTTATTCAAAGCCACTATATATAGGCATTTAGCCTATATCTTTGCTTGGCCTAAACTATATCAAGAGGCCATCTCTAAATATAAGGCAGTAATGGAGCAATCATTTGTACTTCATTTTTTCCAAGACTTAAACTTCAAGTTTCACTCCATGAATATTTTAAAGACATCTACCTCCATGTTCACTATGACAGACATGTTGCATATCTTCATTCAAAATAAAATCTTAGTCAGCTGGGCTGACTATGCTTACACTTATGGTGTCATCTTTCTAGCCTATATATTCTCTTCTAGTCACTCTTTATAATAAGAGGCAGTAGCTATTAATAATAAAAGATGGCAATGCCTTGACCAATATGAAACTTCACAGTCTATTGATGAGTGAGATGAGTGGCATGAAGCTACTTTAGGTGACTGACAGTAGTTGCTGCTATAACAACAGAGCAATTAGCACTTCTTTAATGAGGCATTCCAAAATAGAATGTACTATCTTATTAGGTAGGATCTCCACATTTATAACATTTAAACATGCAACTATGTATTTGCTGATACAGGCCACATTGAGACGGAGGAGCTAATGGCAGGTCAAACTATTAATCTCTCATTAATTATATCTCCTCTGCATGACTACATGGAATCTCTGCCTCATACAAAACCATCTAATACAAGCTCTGAGCCTGCATATAAGGAAAATCTCCTTAATTATAATATGGATGATGTAATGGCTGATTCATTCTAGGAGCCAGGGGACTTTCCTATTGCCTCTATATCAGACTTACTGATGGCTTGATTATTGCAACTACTTGAGACTATATAACAGTCTGATCAGGGAGTGTATAGCAGAGTGGAGTGCAATTATAATAATCTTATTTATTTATATATTTAAATATTTTACTTTATTATATATTACCAGACTTAGCTGCTTTGTAAGCAGCTCATTGACAATAGACCAAGACTGGTCTGGTTCAGTAAGTATGCACTTTAAATTGCAAACAAGTAACTTCATCATAGCAGGTGCCTCCAACACTCTTTAAAAGTTCTATCACTACTTCCTGGAGAACCCCAAGGATCCTATGATCCTCTAAAAGTATAAAGACAATCATGGGCATAACCTCTGCCTTTTATATTCATTAGGAATTCAACTTTTACCAATCTTCTCTGTCTACTCTTATATACTGAGAGGAGAATACTAATTATTTATTTGGCTATCTACAAAAAGACAGGAAGGAAGCAAATATTGGGCAACAAGAAAAGAAGATCCTGCAATTCAACTTCTCCACACTATATTGTCTGACTTCACATTGACCTCCACCACATTGTCACTAAGTGTAAGGGCAACTTCTGGAAACTGTGGCTCAGTCACACAGCTGGCAGAGGAAAATCCAAAGTTGTATTGATAAAGGTAAGATAAGTACAAATAATAAGGTGCTAATCTAGTAGAGGGAAATCTAAAGAAAACAAGTTTAAGGATTTACTCTGCCCATTGATAGAAAATATTCTGAGGTTGAGTCAAGTGACTGTCACATGTGACATCATGGTGTGACATTGTTATGCTAATGTCATGCAGTGTGACTGATGTGATTGATGTTATGATTACAGTTATATCTCAGTGATCCATTTTCCAGGATTTGGCAGAGGCTTCTAACTAATGAGGAAGTTTATTCTTATAGTTCAGCCAGTGAGGAGTTTGATGAAGGTAGGTGAATTAAAGTGAAAAGGCCTGAAAATTGGAAGGAAACATGGGGTAAAAAACCTCCAAATGGGTGATTTCCTAATATCAAGAGCCACTGTCAGGTTAATAAACTCCAAAACAGGTTTAGAAGTAGAGGAAGTGCCTCTCAACTTTTCAGCTATAAAGTTCCAAGTCTCCATTGTCATGTCATCTGGCCCCAGCATACTCTCTCTCAAAGTCATCACTAGTCAATCAAGGAGCCACTCTGCACCAAAAAACTAATAATAATGAACTATCTTTACTATATCAAATGCTTGTAGCTCTGCATGAATCTTAGGAGGCAAAGAGTACTTGGAGCAGATTTGCACCAAACTATCCTCAATAAAGATGTGGACTGACAATACAGCATTTAAAAGTTTGCAATATAATTGTATCTAATCTATAAAAACAAAGTTAAAAAAATGTAGATAAGATAGAGCCCAGACTTACACAATTCAAATACATGCAAAGTAATCACTTGCAGAGTAAGCCAGTCTTGCTGCATTTCTAGATTACCCAGAGTTTGATGTGAAGCTAGCCAATATATAGAATCAAGGCTCAGATAATAACAAAAATCCTCCTACCAACTATTTCCACAGATATTTCCCTCCTTTTTATTGACAAATGCTTGTATACTCACCTTCACATGAACCTTTAACTCAAAAGCCTAATCTGCCTCCACAAATCCTCTTTATTTCCACTCTTGCCCAAATCAACCTCTACTTGCACTTCTTGAGAAATCCTAGATACTAGCCCCAAACCCTATTATGCAGCAACTAGCTCAGCCCTCAAAGTCCTCACCACTATATGACTGACCTCTAATACTTGCCAAAAAGTTGACAGCTCTGCCTTCTTCACTGCAATATAACTTTTCTGCTTATATATAAACTAAAATAGGTGGCAAAGCTGGATATGCATTACCTCAGCCACTTGTTCAAATTCAGAGTTGCAAGCATAAAGATTAGAAAGAAGTAGGCTATCAGATTCTGCTAACTTAGGGGCTTATTCTGTTGAGCAGGAACCTACTAGTTGTCTCTTGCTAAAAAGGAAAACTTACATGAAGGTTTGGAGTTGACATCAGAGTTGGATACCAGAAGAATTGTAAGGAATAGAAGGAGTAATAGAGTTATATAGGCAAAAAATACAGGAGGAAGAGAATGGGAATTGGAAACTGGAGAGAAAAAATGTAGATAGATGGTGGTAAGAGAAAATAAAAAATAGAGTCAGGAAGAAGGAATTAAAATAGAAGTAAGAAGCAGGTAAAGAAGTAAGGAGAATTGTATTAGAGGTGGAGCTAAAGCAAAGGTGAGGAAGAAAGTAGACAAGAAGAAAAATGGGATAGGAATAGGATAGTGGGAATAATAATAGAGAAAGAGGCTGGGAAATTGAAGGTTAAAGCTAAGTCAAGTTGAGGGAAGGGGAGAACTGAATGAGAGAAGAGGATAGGAAAAGAATTAAAGATAAAGGCAACAAATGAGACAAAGTAGAGATGAGAAAGGCTTAAGAGGAGAAACAAAACTGATGCAGAAATATTTAGAATAGAATTTGAGCAAGAAATAAGATAGAGAAGATAAAAAACAGAGAAAAACCTAGAGATATATTGGCAAAGCTAATATCAAGACTATTGTACTAACTACAGGGCTACTACCTAAGTATCTACAGAGTGTCTTAGACTTTGGGAATGATTGTGTGCTAGAGGAGATCAGGCTTTGATGTGGTTAGGTGGTGAAATAATCACATGGAAGTCAGGAGTTGCAGGGTGATTCTACAGAGTGGTATTTGTCTGGTGTCAAGAGTAATCTGGCCTTGTTAGAGAAGCTGAGTATGGTTAGTTGTTAGAGATAGAGGATTTGGGAAAGTCCAATTATTGTATCAGTGGTGGTCAGATATTGGAAAAAAGAGGGAGGTGGGGGTTAGTGTAGTTGTGTCCAGAAGAGTGTAGTAAGGTTATAATATAGGCCTGATTTGTCTAAAAAGATGCAAAACAATGCAAGAAGAGAGGCCAGAGTAGGATTACAATGCATTTTCTTGATAAAATAGAGTAAGAACAACTCTACCATTCTTCTCTTACCCTAGTGCACTTCAGCATGATGGGCTGCTTTAAATGCATGCTTCTCTTCTTAGCTTCTTCAGCTTATCCACTTTCTCCAATGAAACCTTCATGACCTCAACCTCCAACTTTTCCAACTCTAACTTGGCTACTTAATGAGTTTGCTTTCTCTTAATTGCTAGAAAACAAATAAAAACTCACTTTGCCTAATCTTTCTCCAAGGATTTTGCTGCCAACAATTGGAAGATAGCCTCTTCTAACCAACTCCACAATTTTGCAACTTAAAAAGCTTGCTAACAAAGCTTAAACAAGCATTTTAGGTATTTGATCCAATAATACTTGCAAGTAGCCATGCTCTGCCATAAATGAAGGTGCAAAAAAGTTAAGGTGCAGATTTGCTATTGCAAATGGCAAGGATTGCACTACAATAAAAGAATGAGCTGAGGAAAAAACATGAGTTAGACTCTATCTACTAGAGCATGAGCCACATACTACTTGTGAGAAGAGTTAAACAATGAAGAAAGGTGAGCCTGCATAGACTTCACTTTGCAAAGAAAAGGAGAGCTTGGAGAAAGAAGAGTAGAGGTGGATTGATGAGAAGAAAGTAACATCCCAAAGAATGATCACATATCAAATGAAATAAGGGAATATATCACAACTTTACCACACTCTCCTAAGTAAAGCCATACTAACCCCCATTTTTTTTCTTCTAAACTCTGGTCATTACTAATTCAATTACTATGATCACTGACCTTCCCTATATAGGTCATAACTCTCTCACATTCCCAGACAACCTTAATTTTCCTGCACTGTAGCCAGATCACTCCTAATACTTTGCAAATGCCACTCTGCACAATTGTCCTGCAAGTCCCAACTCTCACAGGATTGTCCTGCCACCAAATTTTTCCAATGCTCAATTACCTCTGGTGCATAATCACTTTTGAGGCCTGAGACACTCTATAGATACTTAGAAAAGGTCCTAGTTTTTGGTACAATAGTCTTGATATGCTATAATCTGCTAGTTTCCTTATTTCTCTAATTTTAACTCTTCTATCTCTCTCTCTCTCTCTCTCTCTATTTTCTTTTAATTCCCTCAGTGCTAATCTTTGGTATTAATTTCTCACCTCTATATGAGTCTTGTTTTTTAGTAAAGACTCAACTAGTAGGTTTTTACTCAACAAAGTAAGCTTCTGAATTAGCAGGACCTAATAAGAGGAGGGCAAATTATGGGAAGGGCAAGAAGAGACATAATAGTTGTAAAAGGATTAAAAATTGGTGACACATCAGTTTGCTTGCCTGAGAAAGAAAATAGGTCAGAAGAGAGTAAAATAAGTGAAGAGACAAGGAATATACAGGAATTGCACCTCACTTCCAACAACTCTGACATTATCTTATAAGGAATATAGTCTACATCTAGCTGCATAATATGAGGACTAGGATAGAGTAGAGAGACATAGGTCATGTATAAGGAGGAACTATGGAAAATTCCAGAATTTTTTGACAAACTCTAGCAAATAGATAAATACAAGATTTGCCCACTCCTAAATGTGTATAAAAGTTCCATGGCATTTCTAGGGTCTCAACACAAAGAGAAGGAGTGATGTTATAACCTGCCTACACTCCAATTCTACTGATTCCTCCTCATTTCTATTTTTTCTCACTCCATCTTGACTTTTTTCCTTTTTGTTTCAACTCCAGTTCTCTATTTTCTCATTTCCTATCTATAACCTGTTTTCTTTCTTCTTTTCCTCTCAATTTCTTCCACACTAATCTCTGGCACTAACTCTTTGCCTTCATGTGAGTTTTCCTTTTTGGTGAGATCTAATTAGTAAGTTTTTGCTCAATAAAGTGAGCTCTTGAATTAGCAGAATTTGATTGTTGCATTAAAGAGCTAGTGCAAAGGAAAAAGTAAATGGAGAAAGGAAAAAGAAATTAAATGAAATATGTATAGGAAATAGAGATAAAACAAGAAATTAGAGATGTAGCTAGAAATTAAGTAGAGATTGAGAAGAAAATAGAATAGCAGTATGTGACAAGGAGATAAAAAAAAGAAATAATAGAGTCAAGATAGAAAGAAGAGGAGTTGAGACTGAGGAGAAAAGAAATAAAGATTAGATCAGAGATAAAGCAGAGGGAAAAGAGGAGAAAAAAAGAGAAATGGAGTGAAGTGAAAAGAAGGAGTAATGTAAGCAGAGTTAAAAAGGGAAAGATGAGGAATAAGAAGGAATAGAGTAAATAAAACTGAAACTGGAGTTGTTTAGAGAGTCAGAGCTGAGTCAAGTTAAGAGGGAAGAAAAAATTAAAAAAAGAACTTAAGTAACCTTGAGGAAGAATATCAAGCTTCAAAGGTTAAGCATTAAACTTCCTGAGTCAGCAGATTCTAAGTAAACCAGGATTGTTGCATTGAGGTCTCTCTGAATGATTGGCTTACTAGTAGGTGTCAGATGTCAGGAAGCCTACTATTTAACAAGTAGAGTGCTAGAAGCTTTGACTAAAGACCAAGAGTCCATGTATTTTCTAGTAGAGCAGCTTATTATATAGTGAGAAGGAGTCAATAGTACTTTTACTTGCAAAATACTTGTATTTCTCAGTTGGGCAGCTCATTGTGCTGTGAGAAGGGGCCAATAGTACTTTTACATGCCAAATGCTTGTATTTCCTAGTAGAGCAGCTGATATATATTCAAAATGGGCTAATAGTACTTTTATAGGCAGAGTTCTTATATTTTCCAGTAGGACAGTCAATATATATTTAGAAGAGGCTAACAGTACTTACATTGAGCATCTTAAGGGCTTGATGCTTAAAATGAGGGCACTATTATGACTAATGCAATTGTGACACTGGATACTACTCAAATAGTGCCTGCAATATATTTAGCCAAGCTTGACATTGTGGCCTTTTAGCTTAGTCAATAGATTACTTTTATTATGGAAGTTGTGGTTATTACAAGCAGCTATTGCAGGATTTGGAGGCATAGCACCACTAGGCATCAAATTGCATAGCTACAGCACAAGTGCAGGAGCTCATTTGGATTTAGCATCACTGTAAGCTCCTTGATGGCATTACAATAGTCCAAGCTTTTGTTTAAGAAGATCTGGGCTATATTTAAAACTGTTACTAGTTGCCTACTGAAGATTTGCAATGTCTCAGCAACAATTCAAGCACTAGAAATAACTTATCAAAGATTATTGCTCCTATTGCAAAGATTTGCTGGAGTAAGTCACTATGAATTTTATAGAGGGCTTTTGTGGATGAGCTGGAAAGAATAAAGTGAAAGAATAAGGCATAAGTAAGGTAAAGGAAAATGTAGCAAGAATCAATAATAGAAATAGAAGAAATAGTGAGAAGAAATATATAAGAGATGATGGAAAGAAAGCAAAAAGAAAAGAGAAAGAGATAGGAATATACCATCTTTGAATTCAAAGGTTTTGGAGCTTGTTAAGGAAGAACTTCCAGAAGTTGTGAACTGTGTTAAGGGCATTTTAGAGGTGGCAAAGCAGTTTCCAGATAAGGTTGTTTTTCTATTTTCCAACTTGCTCAAGTTTTCTTGCTCATCTTCTACTTTCTACTTAATTCTATTTCAACTCTCTCTATTTTTGTTTTAATTCTCTCTATTTCTATCTCAACTCTCTTTATTTTTGTCTCAACTCTTTTTATTTTTATCTTAACTCTCTCTATTTCTATTTCAATTCTGTTTTGGCTTAACTCTTCCATTTCCCTTCCATACCTTAACTATTTCCCATTCTTCTCCTTTCTTTTCTTCTTATCACTCTCCTCTTGCTTATATATTTTCCACTTCATTTCTGATTTTTTTATCTTTAATTTCTTTTCTCTATCTTTCTTAGTTTCTTTTAAATTATCTCTAATTTATTTATTTATATGCTTACCTAATTTATTTCTCCCTTACTCACTTCTCTTCCATTGTCTCCCTTCTTTATTTACTCAGGTTCCTATTTTATTTGCTATTGTCTTCCTTTTTACCCTCACACTCCTCTGGTGTTACTTTCTCTATAGCTTTTTATTATATACATTTTCATTTTCAAGCCTTTTCTACTTAACAGAGTAAGCCTCTAAGTTAGTGAGACCTGATAGGAATCTAACAATCAGTAGATTTCTGCTTAATGGGGTGAGCTCTTAAATCAGTGGAAGCTGACACTTTTTTCACAATTAAAACATGTAATAGGTGTACTATCTTTAGCAGAGTAACTATATTTACTAGTTATTCCTGTAAGGCCTTGTTTCTCTTCTGCAAGCTTGGACTTTTCAGCTACAACTATCTGTAAGCCATGATAGCAATAGTATAAGGATTTGAAAGGCTTTATAAGTTACATTAATAATGTCTATACAGTTGTACTAAATATGCTAATAAAGTATTATAAGTTACTAAACTGAAGTTGCAGATATTGCACATAATTCTTTTAGCATTTCCCTGCCAAATCTTTACTCAAAACCAGAATACACAATATATTAGATAGTAGTCACTCTATTCAAAACTCTTTCTAATCTTTTTTTTAATAATTATTGAGAATATTTGTAAAAATTTTACTAAAATAGCACTTAGATTAAGAAAACCTAGTTTAACAAGATATTGATATCTATTAATCAATGAAAGTAAGTTGATAATATACTTTTTATATTATAGTACTTACCATAATTTATTTAACACAGCTTGAACTCTCTGGTATTTGAATAGCTAAAACTTGTTTTTGAATTTCTTCAGCTTCTTGTAACTTTCCAGCTCTTTTTAAAGTGGTGCTTAGATTATTCATGCTAAGAATAGTATTATAATGATTGTTTCCCAATACTTTTTGATAAGCAGCTAAATTCTTTCTCTGTATTTCTTCAGCTTCTTGAAGCTTTTCAGCTTTTTGTAGAGTAATTCCAAGATTATTCATATTGTTCAAAGTATTAATGTGATTGTTTCCTAATACAATTTGCTGAGCAGTCAAAGCTTGTTTTTGTATTTCTTCAGCTTCCTGAAGCTTTTCAGCTTGTAGTAGAGTAATACCAAGATTATCCATACTGCTCAAAATATCAGGATGATTCTTTCCTAATACTTTTTGCTGAGCAGACAAGACTTGTTTCTGCATTTTTTCAGCTTCTTGAAGCTTTCCAGCATTTTGTAAAGTAACTGCAAGATTATTCATACTTTTTAAAATATTATAATGATTGTTTCCTAATGTAGTTTGTTGAGTAGCCAAAACCTGTCTCTGTATTTCTTCAGCTTCCTGAAGCTTTCCAGCCTTTTGCAAAGTTAATCCAAGATTGCTCAAGTTGCTTAAAGTACTAGAATGACTACTTCCTAATACTATTTGCTGAATATCAAGACTTTTTCTTTGTATTTCTTCAGCTTCTTTAAGCTTTCCAGCTTTAGCTAAAGTGATTCCAAGATTATTCATGCTGCTCAAAGTATTAGGATGATTATTTCCTAATACAATTTGCTGAGCAGCCAAAACCTGCCTTTGTATTCCTTCAGCTTCATAGAGCTTTCCAATTGTTTGCAAAGTAACTCCAAAACTATTCATACTTTTCAAAGTATCAGGATGATTGTTTTCTAATATAGCTTGCTGAGTAGCTAAAACCTGTCTCTGTATATTTTCAGCTTCTGCCAGCTTTCCAGCTTCATATAACATAATTCCAAGTGTATTTATACTCCTTAAAGTATCAGGATGAGTATTTCCTAATGTTACTTGCTGAGCAGCTAAACTTTGTCTTTGTATCTCTTCAGCTTCTTTGAACTTCCCAGCATTTTGTAAAGTGATTCCAAGGTTGGTCATGCTAATAAAAATATCAGGATTATTACTTTCTAGTACTATTTGTTGAGCAGCCAAAACCTCTCTCTGCATTGTTTCAGCTTCATTGAACTTTCCAACTTGATGTAAAGTGATTGCAAGATTGTTCTTGCTAGCTAAAGTTTGAGGATGACTATCTCCTAATACTACTTGCTGAATAGCTAAACTTTTTCTTTGTATTTCTTCAGCTTCATGAAACTTTTCAGCTTGTTGTAAAGTATTTCCAAGACTATTCATGCTAACCAAAGTCTTAGGATGATTATTTCCTAATGCTACTTGCCAAATAGCTAAATTTTTTCTGTGTATTTCTTCTGCTTCATCTAGCTTTTCAGCTCTTTGTAGAGTATTACCAAGACTGTGCATACTAAGCAAAGTATCAGGATGATTATTTCCTAATACTATTTGCTGAAGAGCCAAAGCTTGTCTTTGCATTTTTTCAGCTTCATGCAGCTTTCCAGCTTTTTTTAAAGTGATTCCTAGATTTGTCATGCTACTTAAAGTACTAGGATGATTCTTTTCCAATGCTACTTGCTGAGCAGCTAAAACTTTTCTTTGTATTTCTTCAGCTTCTTCAAGCTTTTCAGCTTTTTGTAGAGTAGTTCCAAGATTTTTCATACTACTTAAAGTATAAGGATGATTATTTCCAAATGCTACTTGATGAGCAGCTAAACTTTTTCTATGTATTTCTTCTGCTTCATGCAGCTTTTCAGCTCTTTGTAGAGTACTTCCAAGGCTGTCCATACTAAGCAAAGTATCAGGATGATCATTTCCTAATACTATTTGTTGAAGAGCCAAAACTTGTCTTTGTATTTCTTCAGCTTCCTGGAGTTTTTCAGCTTTTTGCAAAGTAATTCCTAAATTATTCATATCACTTAAAGTACTAGGATGATTTCTTCCTAATGTTACTTGTTGAGCAGCTAGAACTTTTCTTTGTATTTCTTCAGCTTCATAAAGCTTTTCAGCTTTTTGTAAAGTAATTCCAAGATTATTCATGCTAGCCAAAGTACTAGGATGACTATTTTTAAATGCTACTTGCTGAATAGCTAAATGTTTTCTATGTATTTCTTCTGCTTCCTGTAGCTTTCCAGCTTTTTGTAAAGTAATTCCAAGATTTGTCATACTAATCAATGTTTTAGGATGATTCTTTTCCAATGCTACTTGCTGAGCAGCTAAAACTTTTCTATGTATTTCTTCAGCTTCTTGAAGCTTTCCAGCTTTTTGCAGAGTAGTTCCAAGATTATTCAGATTGTGCCAGATATTAATGTGATTATTTCCTAGAACTTCTTGTTGAATTGCTAAACTTTTTCTTTCTATTTCTTCAGCTTGCTGAAGCTTTCCAGTCTGCTGTAAAATAATACCAAGATGGACCATGCTGTTCAAAGTGTCAGGATGATTTTTTACTAATACTACTTGCTGGACAGCTAAGATTTGTCTTTGTAATTCTTCAGCTTCCTGAAATTTTTTAACTGTTTGTAATGTAACTGCAAGATTATGCATACTACGTAAAGTATCAGGATGATCATTTCCTAATATGTTTTGCTGAGTAACCACAATCTGTCGCTGTATTTCTTCTGCTTCATAATGCTTTCCAGCATCTTGTAAAGTAAGTCCAAGATTGTTTATGCTGCTCAAAGTATAAGGATGATTATTTCCTAATGTTGTTTGCTGGATAGCCAAGACTTGTCTCTGTAATTTTTCAGCTTCCTCAAGCTTTGTAGCCTTCAATAAAGTTATTCCAAGATTGTGTAGACTATGAACAGTATTAGGATGATGTTTTCCCAGTTTTTCTTGCTGCATAGCTAGAATTTTCCTTTGTATTTCTTCAGCTTCTTGAAGCCTTTCAGCCATTTGCAATGCATGTCCCAGAATAGGTTGCCAATAATTAAGCATATCATGCTGTGCTATTTCTACAGTAGTTATAACTTTTTTTATTTGATCAATTGCTTCACTCCACAATTTAGCTTTGTATAAAAACTTAGCAAATACTTTTGAAATCTTAGACTCTACTAAAACATTTTGTTGCAATTTCCTCACATGAGGTACCCATAATTGTGCATCCTCATGATCAAAATCCTTTTGTCCTAGACAATTGTATACTTGTGCTGCCCAGTAATATATATCTTTTTTTTCATTTTCTGTCAAAAACTCATGACAACACTGCTGAACTAAAGGATGCATTGTTACCAAGTTCTCTGCAATTCTTTCAATGAATGAATATGTTGTCAACAATTGAATTGTTTCATCTATTATGTTTTCACTCCATTGTTGTTCATCATCAAGAAATAAAGTCAAGAGTTGTTCAAGCTCCAAAAATTTGTTATTTCTTTGGATATCTACAATATTCCATGCTCTCTGCAACAAATCTATTGGAATTTCCATATAATAACAAATACTCCAAAAGTTTAGAACTGTTTTTGCTCTCACAGAAAGCTTGTCATAGCTGATTTTCCATGTTAAGTAAACTGACAATGGATAATCATCAGCATGTTGTTTAGTCTCTTGTGCTAGAAATTGCTTCTTATTTAATTTATACTTGTTAACATATTGGGCAAATGTCAACCAGTGATTTTGCAACAAATAGGATCCAGCTTGTACAATAGCCAAAGGGAACAACCCAAGTTCTTTGACTAGTTCTTTGGCTTCTGTATGGGAAAACTCTAATCTGCTACAAATTTTGCAAAGCAAAGCAATTGAATCATCTTCAGTTAAATTTTCAATCTTGTCATTGTTTTGTGGTGCATGCAATATGCATTCTTTATTTCTTGTAGTAATGATAATGTTTCCATGTTGACAAGATGGAAAAAAAGGCTGAAGATCGAGCATTAGATCATCTGCATTATCAAAGATTAACAGCCACTCTTCTTGATTATAACAAAACAGTTGAAGACCAGCAGTGACACTAGGCTCAGATACCTCTGCTTGATCAGCAAAAAATATGAAAAACTCTTCTATAGAAGTTTTTGAGCTTGCATCAATAAAATACATAGTTGAAAATCTGAATATCAATTAACAACAAAATAATATGATGTTTCCAATCTAGCTCACCTTGATTTGTAAGTTGCCAAAAATTGCAGAATGATTTGTGTCTTCCCAGCTCCACCTAAACCATATAAAACATATATCCTTTGTTTTTTAGGAGTAGAGTCTGTCGCAAAGTAATAGCTTAATTTTTCAAGAATATTTTGCCTTCCTGTAAAGCTCCGAGAAGGAGCACGAATGTAATAACGGTCTTTAATAGAATTACTGGATTTACTGGAGCCTCTGAAACTTCCCACAGAAATTTTACAAGGCCTGTTATATAATGCTTGCACTATATTATTGACATGACCTGAAATGGGAATTTGATGCAAATAATACAAAGTATGTGTCTTGACTTTTGACAGCTTTTTCCAATCATCCAAAGCAAACTTCTGTAGACCTTGTTCAACATTAAGTCTGAAGAACACATCAGGAATGTGTTGATATTGTCTCATCATATCTTCAACAACCTTTTCACTGTCAGTCGCAATTTTTTTGACAGCTTTAAACATTCTCTTTATGCCAGAATTTCGCAATGAAACAGGGCCGAGCTGTCCAGCACCTATGCTAATAATGCAGGACAACTTCGCAGAATAACCAAACACAGATTGTGTTTCCTCAAGAACAATTTTGCTTGGATTATTATATCCCAGATCACCACCAACAAAAGATTCTGAAATGCCCCCATCAGTAATTAGTACAGGTTTGAAAAATTCTGGCGTAGCAGTAGTTGCACGCGCTGCTTTCACAATGGTGCAGTTATAGCCTTGATTTACTCCCAATGTGTAGGAACGAAAAATTCGTGGTGTGGCATGATCAGATGGAAGTGCTACAACAAAACTAGAGGTGTATTCCATGTTATTTTCTATCTGATACAGAGGAATACACTGACCTTCTACAACACTGTGAGTCATCATCTTGCAGTAGAGCATTTGGTGCAAACCCAGAGGATTTGATCATTGCCTCCATGGCAGTCTCAAAGACCGAGGCTTTGAACTTCTCTTTGCTGCTTTGCCACTTCTTATCTGAAAAGACCCTAGAAGAGAAGTGAACGAATTCCTTGATGGCCCGGTCGATTGGCATCTCGAGACGCCCGAGCATCAATGCAATAAGTCTAGAATACAAGTAGCCCTGAGAAGAGGCTCAAATGAATATCACATGGGACGTACCCTCCCGTTCCAACGCCACCAATTATGTCAAAATACTGGCAGGGTTTGGGTGCTACGGACGCGTTGTCGATGAACTTGATCCTATTCATAAGCTCTTGTATGATCAGAAGCTCGGAAAGGCCACGGGTTCCCCCGTCGTCTGGAGTTTAGCCTGTCAGACCCTAAGCGGAAGTGTGAAGGACAAGAATCAGCCTACCGAGTGCTAGAAGCCGTAGTCCATGATGAGTTGGAATGCCTGTACTTTCCATGGTATAAATGATGTTCTGTCAGTGGCTTGAAGATGGGTGTGAGAGTTTAACTTGGAATTGAATGAAATCTTCCTCGTTGTATCCTAATCTCACGCTTTGACCACTCTTGTCATCGCTTATGCATGTAATGATGTGAATCATGCACGAATGCACCAATATATAATGCACCATATGTATATAAAAGGCTTCCGAATGATCCAACCTGTCAGAGGCTGTAAGCACTGTCCGAGTGTAGTAGCATTAAAGAAATCTTGAACGGTAGCGTACGGGTAGCTATGCAATTATACAGGTAAGAGGCCGTATTATGTTCAGTCCCACCTCAAAGAGTGTAAACCTCAAAAAGTCACATTCGACCGTTGATGCCAGTTTGGGTATCGTGCAGAAGTGCTACCTTCGTCTCCGGTTGGGGGCCTCGTACTTCTTGAACAGTCAATTGTCCCCCCACTAAACATGGCTAGTACCGTCTGCTTGACCCTCTTCACATTCCCCGGACGAAGTTGAATGGTTGTCATAGTGATCACCACTGGCCTCGACTGGCTCAATGCACCAGACATAAGAAATACAGCCACGTGAAACAGCAGAGTGCAGGAATAAAATACCACAAAGATTGTTCAGGCCTAAGTACTTTCATATTGAGCACGCACTGGGTAGAATAATACGGTGAAGGAAACCGTACCAGACCACCATAAAATGACGTTTTTTTTAACAATGACTTCATTCGGGTGTGAATGAAGCCTTTGTAATGATATTACGGGGCGTCTGCTGAACGTGGCCTCCAGGAATCTAGAAGGAATCTAGGAAAAGAATCTGCGAGTGCTCTCCAGTACCGCCTATGTTGAACCGAAAGGCACGTTGTATTCTGTCAGATAGCTACGTGGTGCCAAGACAAGGAAATGAGTGAAAGACGTGAGAACACACTTCGATGAATAACACTATTCTACAAGCGTCCTGTTCACATATGCAACGTTAGATCAATACGAACACTTGTTGTAATAGGTTTACAGTATTCATTATTGAAAATAGACGCCAGAGGTACAAGAGTAGGCACGCAATCTTGCATGGTCCGTACTGGACAGACGATGAAAAATGCGATCAAGTCAGTTCCAAGCACTCGCAATGAGAGTTGGAGGGATGGAACCATACCTGGACGTCGACTCATGCAGAAAAGAGATTCAACGGGTCGACCGACGAATTCGCGTCTATCGAGCTTGTGAACTAATAGGTGATGCAGTCAACCTTGCGACCTCACTCAGAACACATCACACGATTCATTCCGAGTCAGTGAAAAGTCGTGGTGCCACCACCTGGCAGCTTGACGAGGAGTCGTGGTGAGGCAATAACCCGTGGAGGTTTACTGAGAATCATGAGGTCGTAGCAGCGGCTCCCTATATCCAATCGCAATAGTAGCTAGAAGTCGCGTTAAGATCGATAGGACGTACAGTCATGGTTAAAATTGCAAGGGACACTCTTCAATAATGGGTGATGAAGTGCCTCGTACTCTGGAGCGTCAAGCTCTCCTCGTTTTAACAATGAGCGTGCCATGCATATAACAGGCGACCGAGACAGTGACAACTCTAAAGCAAAAGCTCATGTACTTGCCTGAGTCAAGCCCCGGATTACACAGGGTAAATTAGAGGGAATGAGGACAAGGTTACTTTGCAGGTCGTGACTGAACATTTTGTTGGAGTGGCCAGATGTGATATTAGGAGTGGCCGGATGTGACAGTGTGATGAAGGGCCACGGCCACGACGTCAGGGCCAGGGAGGGCCACCTATTCCTTTGTATTGAAAACACATATATTAACGGACTCATGCGTAGACCACCCTCAGTCGCGTATACACGTTACTGAGGGTGCGTCTCTAGTTACATATTTACCAATACTCAACACACTGACTACTTACCTAGATTTACACTTACGCGTGTTATTATGTAGGTGCTGACTACACCTATTGTGCTGCCACGATCTAGTTGGGATTCCAACACATTTTGCTACGATACTTAAAGGGTATACCGTGTAAGAATACAGAAGCGCCCATAAGACTTGAACTTGAAGGAAACCGATCAAGCAGAAGTCACAGTCACATGGGTTCTGGTTCGTCGTTCCATTTTCCTCCAAGTTTTGTGTTCTTTACCCATGAAGACATGTTATATCCTCCCCCCTTTTTTGAGCTTGACCGCAAGTCACGTATCATGTGTGGGACTGTCTGACCAGTCGCCGTTGGAACATTAACAACTCCAGTGAAAAAGTAATGTATGTCACGACCGTCTTCCAATTTTTCTGAATATCGCCACCGAAACCAGTGAGAGTAAATGGCTCATTTTCTGTGCTTCGTAAGCATCCACCTCCTCATCGAAGTCCTGACTGAGTTATCTCTACATGATGCCAGAGTCTGGATAGTATGGATCGTGATGATTGTATCTAGGGCCCGTAATCGTTCTCCAAGAGTCTCATCAGAAGATTTTGAGAGTCAGGTTTCATGTGAAGGATCTGTCTGGCGATTTCGTGAGCGTGCGTTGCTTGAACAAGTGCTGCTCAGTTAGAGAGTTTTTTTTTTGTTCAAGCGTCGCTCAAAACCACAGCATATAACGATGAAATAGTGGGTGGACGATTGGAGACGTTATCCATCATTACAAGTTTTGAAGGCTACTATCGTCGCTTGCGTGTTGGCAAAGTTCAATGTCTAATTGATCACCGCCAATCGCGTATCATGTTGAGAGTCTCCCAGTCAGACTCACTTAACGCATGCGTAAGTCAACGCCGCACGTTTTCTTTAAAATGTTGGAATATACAAATTCTAGGAGTAGACTGAGGGTAGCTAAGCTTCGCTTAATGGCATAACTAGAGGAACCCCTCGTGTCATTTAGAACCCCTTGGATAGTCATGACAAAAAAGGGTTCAGGCAATAATTGGCATCATTGATGTATGTCATCCAAAAATTCGAAAGAACAAGGTGCGTCTGTCGCGTGTTTTGATCTTGCTTCCAAAAACGACAAAACGACTCCTTTTGCACTTTGAATATCCTATTCAATTTAAATGTAGCTCGTACGTCCCGTCCTTTCTAAGTCTCGTGGTAAGATATGAACATCTATACAAGGCTCTATGCGTCGACGCTGATCTATTTCACGGACACCCTGTTTCTCGTTCCTCAGGGTCGGGCCATTCTATGCTTGTTCCTGCTGTCCTCCATTCTCCCGTGACTAATGCCATATTCCCCTCGTTCCCTGGTCTATATATAAATTGTCAAATGCACGCAACGGCATCTCGGACCTTTGCTCAATCCTATCATCATGCTCTTACCCTTGAGACCATGACAACTATGACACCCGGTATCAGGAACATGGGGGAACACGGCATTGGTGAGTGCTACCAACATCAGATGTTATTCATATTGGGCAGTACATCCTAAAACACGCAAGGCCGTCAGAGAATTCTCCACCCCCTTTCAAACTTCGTCATTCTATAACACATCTAGGCCTCACCAACAGAAAGTAACAGAAATAGAGATGAACGGACTGATAAATCTTGTTCTACATCCGATGTTCTATAATTACTCACATATCTCTGCTGCGGAGGATAGAGTTAGATTTCTCACCGCCATATTTATCCCTCGTTGCCTGGATGAGCTGCTCATAGATGAACTCGGTATCCCGTAGCATGGGACTACGATCTTTGGGCCTCGCTGTCCTCCAGGCGGTCCTTACAATCTCGCCAGCTGCAGCTACTGTGACTGTATATCCGACAGCGACTTCAACGATCGCAGCCTCTGCTGCTAATTATACCGGAGCAGCAGCTTACGACCCTACAGTCCTTATTCCTCCGCCAATTCCTAGTGGTCTCACCACACAGTTTCTCATTCAACTCCAGGACAGTCCGGGTGATCTTTCTCATCCTCAGAATGGATCATTCATCGGATTCTCAATAAAGATGTCTGTGGTTAATCAAGTTTGTAAGTGTTCTGCGTTGCTTCATTTGCAGGAGCTTACACTCGATTTTTCAGTGGGTACAAACTCGTCAGTCAACTTGAAATCATTCAAACTGAGTTTGACTTACGTTTCATTTGAATAAAGTACCATCCTGCAAGTCCCATTCCTCAATCTTATGGCAAACCTCCAGCAACGTTCTGGACGTGTCAATATCAGGGTGGGTGGAAACTCTCAGGAAACAGCCGTGCTAGTCGATAGCACACCAGATGGAAAGATCCTTGAAAAGAACATCACCGGGGCTTCAAATCCCGTACGTTTCATCCTGACTTCTAAGGGTCACAGAAGATGGCGCTAAACTGGCGGCTCGCCTTCAGACACAAACACCACCACTCATATACACCCCAGATCTCCTCTACATGATGGAAAATATATCTGCCCTTGTCAATGTCTACTGGTTCGTCGGTAGGTATACGTTCGCGACGTGAAAGTTTTCCTCGCTGAATTTGGCCAGGTGTTCCTTTTCTCATCAATGACACTGCCCAATGACACTGCCACGAGGCTTGCCATTACTCAACATGCTTTTGAGATTCTTGGAGACCACCTCATGGGCATCCAGATTGGCAATGAACCTGATCTATACCAAGCCCACGGTCATTACACCTCAGTAAGTTCTCTGTTCTTTGTTCTATAAGACCTGACCAACATCCGTTAGTACGGACCCTTTGATTACTTCGACGACTCTGGTGTATACGTACAGGATATGAAGAATGCGAACCTGCCCGGCATAAATCTACTCATTGTACCAAGTATTGCATCTGCGGATTGGAAGCCAGAAGACGTATGGAATACAGGGTTTGTATCGGCGTACAACGAGAACTTGGCATTCCTCACTATTGAAAAGTACATCTTATATCTTTCATCGATCTCTCCTTACTAATTCCTTCTGCAAAGCTACCCGACAGACAATTGTGCCGTTCGCTTCAACACAGGCGGTGCTAGACAAGACCTGTAAACCATCTTCCTGAATTTTTTGAGCCACACCGGCACATTTTCAGGCAACAACATCATTCAGAAGTTTTTGAACTCGACACAGTTCGCAATCAATAAAGGGAAGCAGCTCTTCATGATGGAAACTAACACGGGTTCTTGCGGTGGTTTTCCGGGCATTAGTGACGCTTTCGGCGCAGCGTTGTGGGGAATGATTATGCATTCCAGATGGCCTATAATAACTTTGCTGGTGGGATGATTCACGTTGGTGGCCAGAATGCGTATTACAATGTCCGACTTTTCAATTGCTTTCTCGACATCGTCGTTGATTTTATGATAATAGCCATTCACACCCACACCGACCAACCAATCCACTTTCCACCAATGGACTGTCGGACCAACATACTACTCTGCCCTTATAGCAGCAGAGTCTATCGGACCCTCCAATGCTACACAAATCGCTGACCTCGGCGCGAACAAAGGCAATGTTTATACCCTCGCATACGCGTTCTTTGAGAATGGACAGCCTGTGCGTGTGGGGATTATCAACTATGTCTCTGACCCAAGTCGTGCGAGTGATCTGCAGGTCCAGATTGCAATTGGAGGTGATGGACAGCCGAATCAGAGCCTAGAAAACAAAGTCAAGTGCGCGCCTCTCTTCATTTCTGCTGCCTTTTTCTTTGCGGTGATGTTAACAAGATTGAAAGGTACCTCCTCGCTGACTCTGTGGCACAAACGGGTAACTTCACTTGGGCCGGACAGGCATGTCCATTTTGTTTTTCTTTCATTATCCTTGCGCATGCTAAAATTCACCATGGCAGACTTTCGGGAACGATTTTGGCTCCGATGGAAGACCAATGTGCAACATTAACATTACAACAATCAATTGTGATACCACCACGAACCTCTGCACGATACCTGTTCCCGCGCCCTCGTACGCGCTCGTTTTTCTCACGGACAATGAATTGAATGAGCCAGGGGCAGTAGCGACTACGACGTTTGCGACGACTGTAGAGACGCATACGAAGAACACGGTGACTTTGGACTCGTTGATGTTGGCGACATCGAATGGGGGGTACGACAAAGATGTAGGGAGCACGAGTCCTGGGAGTAATAAAGGAGCCGCAATGGGTGTAACGAGGGCGGCGCCAGGAGTGATGTCAGTGCTGGTGCTGACGGTGTGGTTGGTTGCGATGCAGAGAACTTTGAGATGATGATTATTTCGTGGCCGAAATAATGTGTTCTGTGCTCATCCCTTGTTCGCGTATACCTGGATGCGAACAAATAACACTTGCGACGAATGTTTACATCGTTCTGTTGAGCGTCAAAATTGTATCAAGGTACAAGCATCTTTGCATTCAACTAATATCTAGAAAACACGAGAAGTAACTATTTATTGAGGGCCATCAATCTTCCAAAACCGAAGACTTGCAAATACAGACACTGTTTTTGTTCGTTAGCTTTACGTGTTCTGCCCGTCGTTTCTTTATCTCGCTAGACGACCTTTTCTGGAATTTTCTATGACACGCCGAGCAGAAATCTCTAAGACGATCACCCACAACTCCAATAGGTTTTCGTATTTCCACGGTCATTCTTTGTCTCCTGCGCGCACTGCTGATTGCGATTCAACTATCATATGAACGAACCTCTTCGCAGTCTATGCATTGCGAATACAAAAACAGGATTGGCCGCCGAGTCCACTAGGAACTGCTCGTGGATTCGCCTCACTTCAGTATGACACGAAGAACACTTTAAGACGATGAAGGGAAGACGAGGCTTCGAAATTTTTAGAGAGAAGTACCAGTTGTAGTAGAGGAGATTCAGAAAGTAGAGTTCTTTCAAAACATCCTTAAATGTATTGTTCCTGAGAATTCTGAGCGTTTGGAACACTTGGAGACGACCAATTCTAGGTCGAAAATAGCTACTTGTCGAAAACAAAACAGTCATCGCCTAGACATAATTCAACAATTTGGACCTATCTAAGCTGAAAGTACATTTTTCGAGGTCCTAGAAAGGGATCTATTTAAGCAATCGGCAAAACCCGCACTTAATTGGTCAAAGCGTGAGACATGTTCTTGAGGTCTTGTGTCTTTTTCCACCATCATAAGAATTGAAATCGCACCATGCAGACCATTGAATCTGCAGCAAGCAAGCATGGGCTTAGGCTTCTAGCCCTTGGTAGGCTAGTTCTTGTTATGTCGTTCTTTGTACTAATCTCCTGAAATCAATGCAGATGATGGTGGAACCCGAGGCCTCTCTGAGCTACTGATCATTCAGGAACTTATGAAGAGGATGAGGTCTATCGACAATGCCAAGACAATACCAAAACCATGTGAGTATTTTGATTTGATTGGTGGTGTTGGAACAGGAGGGTATGTCTTATAAAAAAATATCCTGTCATCTGAGTTGCTCTTGAATAGTTTCCTACTCCAGAATTATTGCATTGATTCTTGGACGGCTTGAGATGCCCATTGACCAGGCCATTGAAGCATATGTTTGCTTTACTTCTAGTGTCTTCTCAAATAAGAAGTGGCCAAACAAAAAAGAGAAGTTCAAAGCATCAGTTTTTGAGACTGGCATGGAGGCAATAATCAAGCTCTCTGGATTGTCACCAAAAGCTTTATTACAAATTGATGACACAGGACATTGTAAAAGGTTTGTGTCATCCTTTCAGTGAGAGAGAAATGATAATAGAACAATACATAGTTTTGTTGTGGCACTTCCATCTGCTCATATGACACCATGAATTTTCCATTCATACATAGTAAATGCAAATCAAGGCTACAACTGTACCATTGTAGAGGCAGCACGAGCAACTACTGCCAATCCAGGACTTTTCAGGCCTGTGATGATTACTGATGGAGGTATTCAAGAAACTTTTATTGGTGGTAATCTGGGATTTAGCAATCCAAGCAAACTTGTCCTTGAGGAAGCAGAGTTTGCATTTGGTTGTTCTGCTCAAGTAGCCTGCCTTGTTAGTTTAGGTGCAGGACAACTTAATCCTATTTCATTGCAACATTTCAGTATGAGACACATGATGAATGGTTGTCTGCAAAATTGCAACTGACAGTGAAAGAGCTGCTGAAGAAATGATAAGTCAATTTAAGCACAGTCCTGGCACATTTTATAGGCTGAATGTAAATCAAGGCCTGCAGTCTTATGCCTTGAATGATTGGAAGAAGCTATCAGAAATCAAGACACATACTCTATCTTATTTGCATCAATCTAGTGTTGGACACTCTATTGATAGTCTAGTGCAAGCTCTACATGCCAGTCCTTCTAAAATATCTCTCAGAAACATCAAAGGCTTGTTGCTTGAAGATTTTCAACTTGCCTCTATAAAAGACATGTACCAAGTTCCTTCTCCTACTTATATTTTTACAGGCAGAACAGATATTATGAAAGAGTTGAATAATTATTTTACTGTAGATCCTACTTCAGCAACTGCCAAAGTACAGAGAAGATATGTTTTGTATGGTTTAGGTGGAGCTGGAAAAACACAAACTGTTCAGCAATTTTTAGCAATGCATGGGCCAAGGTCTGTCAAATTTAGCTATATCGTGTAAAGTTGGTTTTCTTAACAGCAATGTAGATTTTCATCCATGTATTTAATCAATGCAAGTTCAAGAACTTTCATAGAACAATTTTTCAAGTTTATTTGTTATCAGGCAAATGTTTCTGAGCCTAGCCTTGCTGCTGGTTTGAAATTACTTTGTGACCAGCAAACAGAGTGGCTATTATTCTTTGACAATGCAGGTGATCCAATGCTTGATTTGCAACTCTTTTTTCCATCTTGCCAGCATGGAAATATCATAATAACTACAAGAAATCAGGAATGTAAAATTCATGCACCTCATCACAATGCTCAAATTGGAACATTAAGTGAAGAAGACTCAATTGCTCTTTTATATAAAATCTGTGGAAGATCAGAGTTTTCAATTGCAGAAGCTAAAGACCTAGTTCAAGAACTTGGTTATTTTGCTCTGGCCATTGTACAAGCTGGTTATTTGTTGTTGCAAGAAAACTGGCTAAGTTTTCCCCAATTTATTTACAAGTATAGATCCAATAAAAAGAGATTTTTAAAACAAAATTTTCACCAAAGCATTGATGGTTATTCATTCTCTATGTATTCCACATGGAAAATAGATTATGACAAGCTATCTACAAGTGCTAAGGCAATACTCAACTTCTGGAGTGTTTGTCATTGTAGTAAAATTCCTATAGATATGTTTTATAGAGCATGGAAAAATTTGAACATCTATATACAAAGTGAAGTCTTGGATTTTCAAAAAGTTTTAATTTTGTTTCTAAATGACAAGTATCAATGGAATAAGCAGCTACTAGATGATAACATTCAATTGTTAACATCTTACTCCTTGATTGAAAGAATAGGAGAAAATCTGCTAACAATGCATCCTTTAGTCCAGCAATGCTGTTTTGAGTATTTAACAGAAACAGAAAAAGAGGATACATATCATTGTGCATTACAAATATTTTATTGTTTAGGACAGAAGAAGTTTTATTATAATGATGTTCAATTATGGATACCTCATGTAAAAAAGTTGAAACAGAATATTAAACCAGAACCTGAAGTTGCTATGGTGTTTGGGAAGTTTTTTCTAACAGCTGAATTGTGGAGTGATGCAATAAATCAATTGAAACAAATAAAACAAATAAAACCTCACAATTTTCAAGATTTGCAAGACTTATTAGGATATGCTTTACAAAGATCTGGAAAGTTAGAAGAGGCAGAACAAATCCAAAAATCTATTTTAGCTCTTCATCAAGAAACATATGGAGATAATCATATCAATACACTTATTAGTATGAATAATCTTGGAAACACTTTACAAAGAGCTCTAAAGCTTTATAAAGCTGAACAGATTCAGCAACAAGTTTTATCTGCTCAACAAGCACTGCTAGGCAAAAATCATTTAGATATTTTTTTCACTATGAATAATTTTGGAATAACTTTACAGATAATAGGAAAGCTTCAAGATGCTGAAAAAATTCAGCAACATGTACTAGCTATTCAGCAAGCAACATTAGGAAGCTTCCATCCTAATACACTTAGCAATATGAACAACCTTGGAATTACTTTACAAACAGCAGGAAAGCTTCAAGAAGCTCAAAAAATTTAGCAACAGCTATTGACTAGTTATCAAACACTATGGAGACCCAATCATCCTCATACTCTGCTTAGTATGAATAATCTTGGAATTACTTTACAAAGAGTTGGAAAGCTTCAAGAGGCAGAAGATATGCAGCAACAAGCTCTAACTAATTTGCAAGCAGCATTTGGAAATGATCATCCTAATATGCTTCTTAGCTGGAATAATTTTGGAATTACTTTACAAAGAGTTGGAAAGCTTCAAGAAGCAGAAAAAATGCAGCAGCAAGCTTTGGCTGCTCAACAAGTAGGATTAGAAAATAATCATCCTGACACTCTTCTCACTATGATTGATCTTGGAAACACTTTACAAAGAGTTGGTAAGCTTCAAGAAGCTGAAAAAGTTCAACATAATGCTTTGGAAATCCAAAAAAAAACATTAGGAAACAATCATCCTATTACATTAAGTAGCATGAATGATCTTGGAAATACTTTGCAAGTAGCTGGAAAACTTCAAGAAGCTGAAACAATTCAACAATATGTGCTAGCTGCTCAGCAAAAAGTATTGGAAAATAATCATCCAGATATTTTTGGCAGCATGAACAATCTTGCAAATACTTTGCAAAGAGCTGGAAAGCTCAAAGAGGCTGAACAACTCCAACAGCATCTCTTGGCTTCTCAACAAAAAACATTGGGCTGTGATCATTTTGATACTCTCTTCAGTATAAACAACCTTGGAATCACTCTACAAAGAGCTGGAAAGCTCCAAGAATCTGAAAATATACAACAAAAAGTCTTGGTTCAATGGCAAGCAACATTTGGAAAGAATCATCCATATACTCTTCTCAGCATGACTAATCTTGGAATTACACTTCAAATATCTGGAAAGTTTCAAGAAGCAAAACAAATTCAGCAATATGTGGTGGCTTATCAACAAGCAACATTAGGATATCAACATTCTGACACACTTAGCAGTATGAACAATCTTGGAATTACTTTACAATCAATGGGAAAGCTTTAAGAGGCTGAACAAATTCAAAAACAAATTTTGAATGCTTTATGGAGAAGTAATCATCCTTATACTGTTTTTAGCATGAACAACCTTGGAATTACTTTACAAAAAGCTGGAAAGCTACAAGAAGCTGAAATAATGCAATGCCAAGGCTTAAATATGCAGATAGTAATATTTGAACACAATAATCCTGATACCTGGAGCAGTATGAATAGTCTTGGTATTACTTTGCAAAAAGCTGGTAAGCTCCAAGAAGCTGAAGAAATTCAGCAGCAGATTCTTACTGCTCAGCAAGCAATATTAGGTAATAATCATTCTTATACTCTTCTTACTATGAATGATCTTGGAAATACTTTACAAAAAGCTGAAAAGCTTCAAGAGGCTGAAAAAATCCAGAAACAGGCTCTGGCTGCTTATCAAACAATATGGGCCAAAGATCATCCTCACATCCTTCTTAGCATGAGCAATCTTGGAATTACTCTACAAAAAATAGGAAAGCTACAAGAAGCTGAAGAAATTCAGCAACAAGCTGTATTTATTCAACAACAAACATTAGGAAAAGATCATTGTAATACTCTTTTTAGTTGGAACAATCTTGCAATTACTTTACAAAGAGCTGGAAAGCTTAAACAAGCTGAACAAATACAGCAACAAGTTTTGGCTGCTCAGCAAGCAGTACTTGGAAATGATCATCCTCATACCCTTCTTACAATGAATGATCTTGGAATCACTCTCCAAAGATCTGGAAAGCTCAAAGAAGCTGAGAAAATCCAGTATCAAGCCTTGACTGCTCAGCAGGAGGCATTTGGAAATAATCATCCTGTCACACTTAGTAGTATGGATAGTCTTGGTATTACCTTACAAAAAGCTGGAAAACTTGAAGAGGCTGAGATAATGCAGCATCAAGTCTTGCTTAACCAAAAAGCAGTGTTTGGAAGCAAGCATCCTGATACTTTGAATAGCATGAGTAATCTTGGAATCACTTTACAAAAAGCTGGAAAGCTCACAGAAGCTGAAAAAATCCAACAGGAAGTCTTAGCTGTTCAGCAATCATTATTTGGATACAATCATCCTGATACTCTTCTCACTATGAATGATCTTGGAAACACTCTACAACAAGCTGGAAAGCTCCAAGAAGCTGAAAAAATTCAAAAGGAAGTTTTAGCTGCTCAGCAGTCAGTATTGGGGAATGATCACCCTGACACTCTTCTCACAATGAATGATCTTGGAAACACTTTACAAAGAGCTGGAAAGCTCCAAGAAGCTGAAAAAATTCAAAAGGAAGTTTTAGCTGCTCAGCAGTCAGTATTGGGGAATGATCACCCTGACACTCTTCTCACAATGAATGATCTTGGAAACACTTTACAAAGAGCTGGAAAGTTTAGAGATGCTGAAATTTTTCAAAAACAGGCTCTGACTATCCAGCAATTAATTTTAGGAAATGATCATCCTGATACTCTTCTCACAATTAATGACCTTACAAACACTTTACAAAGAGCTGGAAAGCTTCAAGAAATAGTTGAGATTCAATAGCAAGTTCTGAATATTCACCAAGTAAATCTAGAAGATAATCATCTCAATACTTCTTTCACTATGAGTGATCTTGAAAATACCCTTCCAAGAGGTGAAAATCTCCAAGAGCCTGAAAAAAACCAAAAACAAACTTTGGCCACTCATCAAGTAGAAATAAAAAATGATTATTCTGACATCCTTCTCCCTGTGAATAATTTTAACAACACTATAAAAAGCCTCAAGGACTTCATAAAGCCAAGAAACCAGCAAAAATCCTTCTTTGCTAATACTTGAAATGTGCTCAACAAATGCATTTATTTCTATTTGGTAAACACTTTAGTATTCAAAAAATATAACCACCTAGTTCTTAATATTAAAAAAATACTAGCTTTCCTATATCTACAAAACCAAGAATGGAAATCTTGAACAATTAAACCAGAATAAAAACAGAATAAATGTCTGAGCAAATAAATTTTTATGCTCTCTCTTATCAAGTTGTCATACTGGCTACAACTCTCTCTGAATATCTCTGGTTTATTTTCCTCTTACTCTGTCTTCACCTTTCCTCTACTTTTCTCCTTATTAGTCTCACTCATAGTCTCATTCCTTCTTCCATTTCACTCCATCTCAACTCCATTCTAATCATATCAATTCTGTTCACATTCTCTATTTATCCTTCCTTCACTCCTCTAGTTCCTCATCACTATCACTTGTTTATTTCCCCAAATCTCCATCTTTATCTTTGATTATGTCTTTACTACTTTTCTTACTCTACTTACTCAGTTCCAGTTTACTTTCCTTCTTCCCTAATCCTTTCTTTGTGCTCATTCTCTAGCATGACTCCTTTAGTTCCCTCCAGTGTGCATCTCCCTTTTGGTGAGACCCAACTAGGAGGCTCAACAGAGTGTGCCCCTGGGTTAGCAGGACCTGACAATTTATACCATTTTGTTATTTAAATAGCTAATACAAAATCGTTGAGTTTCTGTGTAAGTATTGGTTCTTTTGATTCTGGACATATATTTGGGTTTATTGTATGTGTTGTGGGGTAGTTTCAATCTCAATCAAATGGAGTATATCATAGAAGACTTAACTCGATGTCACTTCTTAGGCAACGAATGCTACCAACATGAAGATTGCTTCAAAATTGAAGTTTAAAGCGACTTTGCCCTACACTTGAAGTGTACCGCAGTGGCCATCCACCCAAGCCTCTAAAATACTAAAATACTCCGTACCTCAGAACCCACCTTTGCAAACCATTACAGCCTGCTGTAATTTAATATCCAGGAAGGCGAGAACCCAATTCCTTACTCCGCACATCTCCAACATGAATCTACTTCTACAGCAACAATCGTCTTTATAGCATATGGATCATGATGCAGCCTCCCCTTCCAATTTTGCTTTCTTTGCAGCACTCTGCAGTACCGGTGGTGCCTGTTTCCCTCTCACCCCAACATCGGGCCCCCCATCCGGCTCTACTGCCCTTTTCCTCTTCTCACCCACCTCTTCTGAGCGGGGTTCTTTATCCTTATTATCCCTCGTCTCCTTTCCCTCACGACCACCCCCCGCACGCCCTCCCCGCCCGCGACCGCCGCCGTCCCTGCCGCCCCCACGCCCTCCGCGACCTCGAGACCCGCCACGCCCACGCCCACGCCCACGACCGTTTGAACCGCCGAATGTCGACTCAAGAGCGGATTTTGCGGCGCTTTGCGCGCGTTCTATTTGGAAGGCTTTTTCTATAGTTTCTGTCAGAGTAGAGCATTAATGTCCAGGTCATTACGCCGAAATAAGCGAAAATAGTGGATAGATAGGCGAAGGCAGAGGCAAGAAAAACAAGCAGGAGTAATTGGACGGCTTACCATCAGGAATGCTCCATGTGACTTCCTTCGAGTTCAACGTCTTGATCGTATCTTTCACGAATTGAATTTCCTCCTCCGTCAGCGCTTTATGGAACCCTACAAGCCCCGAATTCTCCCCGCGTGTATACTTGATGAACGGTGCGCGGCCCTCGAATTTTTCTTTGATCGGGACCTACGACACATGGACGTTAAGAAAACAAGGGTCCAACGTCAGATGAATAACGCACCTTGATTTCAGACCATGGCACATCGCCACCACACCCTTCAAACTTCAATGTTGCACCCTTAACAAACGGTACGTCCTCCGGATTGACACTTCCTACGCCTTCATTCTGCTGGATCAGCAATTTCGTGCCCATAAATTCCAAATACACGTCTTTCTTCTCAGTTGCGGCGCTAGCGCCGTCTTTGTTTGGGGCATTGGAGGCCTTCGCACGGGCCATCTCGCGGAAGGCGTTGAACCCGCGTCCGCTTGACATGACCTCACGACGGTTGTTGGCGGACTTTCCTGTTAGTCCTTTTTCTTTGATTTTCATCTCGCAATAGGCATCCCTATACGAGTAATTGTTAGAGCACAACGACTTGTGAGGGGTGAAGGATGAAAAGCGACGTACTTGGTCATAATCAAGAGCTCCTTCCCCTCGAATGTAGGCTTGGGATCTGCCTTCAGGAACACATCGACGGTTGCAAAGTCTGCGAACTCAGCAAAAACCGAATTCTAGGAACACGCGTGAGATTCAGCCTGAAGGATTGCACGTGAAGGAAACGTGCTTTGAATTTTTTATCCTCTGTGCGTCTCATGCGCACCGCATTCGTCTTCCCGTACTTTCCAAAGAAGTCCTCCAACCTCTTCTGTAACGTCGGTTCTTCATCCGGAAACCCTTTCTACGTCCAACTCACACATGAACAGAAAGCGCGAAAACAGGTATTGAAAACGCACTGCGTAGACGCTCCGCTCGAATTGCCCTTTGGGTTTCTGGACCTCTGTGCGGCGACGGACGCGCTTACCTTCTGCGTCAACCTCGAGGAAGGTGCTGGCACGTAGGGCTGCAACGACCCAGTCAATCCCCCGTGCAGAATATTCGCGCATGCGTTTGAAGGAGGAGACGGTTTCAATGGGGACCCAGTGATCAGGGTCTTTTATGTATAGCGTCCACATGAATCTGAAATGGTTGCATTAGTTAGCTTGGGAGGATAGACATGAAAGAATAGTATGAACGTTGAAAATCAAGGAGCACAGAGTTCGTGTACTGGAGAATGGCGAGTAAACGACGACGAATTTGAAGAGACAACGCCAAAACTTGGTGGTATGCCCCACTCGAAACGCATGTACTTTGGTGTGAAAATTTATTGTCCAGAGACTCACTTATCATATGGAAGATTTGCATCCGCAAAGTAGAATTCAACTTGAAATATCGTACAGTCAATATGTGGAAAGATGATGGAATAGGCGAAAGACAGACCCTGAGCCGCGGCTTTCGTCTTCATCTCTGCATCTTCTTCTCCTGTAGCAGTCAATTCGGTCTCAACAGCAGCAGCAGCCGAGGTCGAAGTCTCCGCCTTCGTCTCTTCAGGAACGTCCGTGGTAGTGCCATCTTCAGCCATGGCCATGGTGATATAACTTTATAAATAAATAGGCGGATCAATAAGAAACACGACTAGTAAAGGATGTTAGATGACGGAAGTCGAGGTATGTCGTGTTGACCAAGGACGACACACACGAGCTGATAGTTTTTGGCTCGACGTTAATCTGATTGCAATTTTTGGCCATAAATGGGTTAGGGTTTGGATACGATAAAATCACGATCGGCTCGATATCATTTATCTTGACTCAGAATACCTTGTGAAGTTAGCTATAGAGGCGATGAGGTAGATCTTTGCAAAATTTAAGGAAAAAATCAACCCCTTAGGTTTGACGTGTACGTGACATGAATTGTTGCTCGAGTAGACCCTTACTCAGTTTGCTGTTCAAGGCCGACCAACTCATACAATGCGCGAGGTTCAAGGAAGTTGTCGACATGTACGGCGGCAATGATCGTGCCTGTGGATGAGTTTCTGTGGTATATGCAGGACTCACTAACTAGACGTGTGTTCTACGTACTGCGTTCAGTTTGCAGTGCGATGCGACAAACATGCGACTGCTGCGCACATAGGTATTGACAACATGTCGCTCTCTCAATCATCAATTGTCCAAGACCTTTTTGTAATGTTCTTGACTGAAGTCACTTATTGACAGGCACTGCTCGATCTTGATCTGGACACTGTCCTGTCAAACAGTCATTGAGTCCTTACAGAGCATCAAATTGACGTTTCTCATTGCTCGAGAAGGTATTCCAGAATTCCTCACTCGTCATGGCTGCGCAATGCTCTGCCAGTCCATGATATAGAAGATGTGGTCATTTGGACACCTGCACAGCTTTGTTGATCCAATGCTCCCACGCAGCGTGACCTGGCAGCACAAATGAAAAATATTCAGCATACATAGAGTACAAAACGACTAATCTAGAAGTGAACGTTCAACGTTCAATTTTCATTACCTATCTAGAGGTCAGTGTCCTCCCATTCCAAACCGACTTTTTCAATTTACTTTCTCTCCCCGTCTTCCCATCCACATATAGATCATTGGCAGTGCACCAATGACACATGTCAGCTCTTGGCAGTGCTAGTACATCAATTTTGCGTTAGATCAACTGCCATGAAGTAGACACACATGTGACAACTCCGGCTTATGAAGACGAAGCATATAAGAAGCATCGGAAGGCGACAGAAACTGCATCCAATAGCCTTGAGCACAGGCAACTCTCAAGAGCCCCAGAGCTCCAGGCCACTCATCCGCTCATATCTACGCTTATCATGGACGCTTTCACAACCTTCACTGCTCTTTTCGCCTCGGAACAGGTTGAGGACGTTGACACGTCGCTACCTCCCGTGGACGAAGAAGCACAAGGCTGGTATTCCAATCAGCAAAGCTACTGTGTAATCGGGTAGACTTTGCCTCTATCATCTCTTTCAGAAAAGCTTCGATAAGGCAAGCTGACTTGTCACCACGACTGCATATTTACGGAACTTACTTCTCTTCACTAGTATGTAAATGATATCAGGAACCTGATCAATATTCTCGTTTCGCGTCGCATCTGAGAAAACCCAACCTACCATCCTGATCACTTATTCAATCATTTTTTTGTGCACCCATATACCGCTACGCCCTCTCTAGTAACTGTATTATCACCTTCTCCGTGCTCATTCTCACAATTATCTGCATTACTCGATGATAGAAGACATGGACAACGGGATCACGCATAACAATACTTGGACGTTCTACTACCTTGGCTTCCTGTCAAAACTGTACTGCCTCATGAATGGACACATATCAACTATAGACTATGTAGTATTAGAATGGAATTTTCAAACTTCGTCAAGAAAGAGACAATAAATCTATAGAATGCATAATCCGAAGTTACATGTTCTGCTCCAGTATTCCTATCAAGACTTTTTTCGTGTTAGAGTAAGGTCATCATGTAGCTATCAGATCAGAGCATTTGAAATTTGATACAGAGCTTTGCTTCAAATCGATTATGTCATTTTACGTTTGAGAACTGGCTGGAAAGCTCCTAGGTTAGCCTGTACTCACTCAACTAGAAGTCTGTAGTTTCATCGAACGAGATGCCGGGCATTTAGCAAAAATCATGACATAACAGATCTGACATGAAGTCAAGGGGCATGCTTTCTGTCTGAAAGTTTCCTGTGTTGAAGAGTTGACCTGTCCCCCGGTGCTGCTGGGTATTCGTGAGACAGTTGAATCACGACTCTACCTAGAGACTAATTTCAACTAGAGCTTCCAGCTATGTGATCAACCTGTCTATACATTTTGAATAGATTACAAAAGGAGACACACGAACATATTTACCAGTCCACAATTTTTCCTCAATTGTGTTACAGCGATTAATGATGGGCAAAGTGACGAAGTTCCTTGGTCAACTCGCTTGAAACCTGGCGGCAGTGTCCGCGTCACAAGGACAGAGATGCGAGGCCGGTTTCTACTCCAACTGCATCAGCTCTGCTCAAACTATATCAGTATCCCCAGCTGCGCGAAATGGCCTGCATGAAAGAAAATTTCCCCGTACTACAAGATACTGCAATTCAGGTGAGAAAAGTTGGGCACCACAGTTGTTTAAACAAGTATTGACTGATCAATAGCAAGAGAAAAAATGCATGCAGTCAAAGCTGGAATGTAGAATGGCCTAGGCCTGTATAGGCCACAAAAGTGTCAGTTTTCTCACAGAAATCGCACAGGTTCAAAGGCTCGTTTGTACTACAATACAATTATAACGCAAAATGCCACATAACCTAGAGAAAACCGATGTGTCCAAGCCCTCACCCGAGTCGGAAATTTTTGATTCATCCGTGTCACCGGCAGAAGCCAGTCAAGGTTTCTGTTGGAGACGCGACCGCAATGGAAACACGTGATGCACGTGATTGTCACGTGCTATATGTCTTTGGCCAGAGGGAAAACTTTCGCAGGAGGAACAACTATACAGTTTATGGGTTACGGATCGGAAACAGAAGGATGAGTACCCCAGTCGTTTACACACCGACTGAGATAGGCATACTATTTATACAAAGTACAAACCATCGCTAACTATTGTTAGTTCTACTGTTTGTAACAGTTTCTGTCCGTGGTATAAAAGCATCAGGGATGTCCGAGTCGGTACAGCCCAATCAACCCGCCTACTATATATAAATTACACAGGAGAAGCTTCATACTCTCTGTTCAATTATCACGCTTTGCCATTCCTTCATCGATGTCCCCTACCACTAGCAAGCTCATCCTTGAGTCGCCTAAAATGCTTCTCCTCTTCCCATACAAAGATGCTATCACTGGCAAACAACAGATCCATTTCCTCGAGTGTACGATTGGCGGTTCTAGCAGAAAGCAGAGTGGAAAATCAGTATAATTAAATGGAGAACAAGGCAAGAGGGCCGACTCAGGATAAAGGGCCCAGACCATTGGTATCGAAAGAAAGTTCACAGCGCCAAAGATATGGAGCGTACTGTCCGAGTTTTGACTTGGTCAATACTTGAAGGGGATACACTCCACGTTAGCAAGCATACTTTTCCCCTATCTTGCTGAACATCACAGGGTTCAACAGCGTCAGCCAGCCATTACCGATACTCCATCCAACAACACCCCATGCATTCCCTTTCGCCCTTACTTCAAGCGGGAATGTCTACGTATTTTGTCTGAGCCTAAGACGCCAATGCCTCTCAAAAACACAACCCTACCTCTGTGGGATACACCCAAGGAATTGTCAGCCAAGTGGCGCCGAATATAGCAGTGTACAAAAAAATGAAAAAAGCGGCTACGCCCCCATAAGATGACGCCATTTCTGGGCGGTCTTTGAGAAGACGAGAGAAAGCCCCGGCAAGGATCTGCATGGTCGGATAATGATACGAGACAGAGGCTTGGGAAAGGACAGGATACGCACGAGAGCGAAGCCCTGACCTACAGCGCCCCACCAAAGGCCCACACGACGCCCCCATCGGTCGATTGTGATCACAGCAAATAGTGTGGAAATCATGTATATTACCTTCAGTAGGAGTCAGAGCTGTGAATGTACACGCGATATGATCCGTACTGTATTTAGACCCGAGAGCCATTGTGATTTCCTTGGACTGTAACCGGCACCGGAAAAAATTGTTGGAGCGTAAACTGTAATGGCGGCAATGCCGATCCATCTTAAGAAATAATGAGAAAATTTTCTGCAATACATGGAGGAAGAACCAACTCCTGAATGATCTGCAGCCAGATAGACAATTGGACTCTGCGAGCTATATGAAGGTTTCCAGAACCTATCAGCAATTAAATGGGTCATGAAGTGATTCCGAGCGGATAAGACGCACCCTTCCCCAAAAACATGTTCCAATAACTATTCATACTAGCATACCTTCTTTCAAGCTTGACGACCTCTACAATGGCGTCATATTCCTCTATTGCCTGCTTATTGCCTTCTTGTTCTTCTGATACAGAATCACTAGAACTGCGAAGGCGTTGTAATAGTTTTTCAGCCTTGTTGAGATGGCCAGCTTTGACAAGAAATCTGGGAGACTCCGGTATCCAAAACAAAAGGATCTAAGTTATTTAATCATTAACGAGGCCAGCATAAGAAATTTATATTCATGTACCATAAACAGACTCATGGGGATGATCTGAAATGCGATGGGAAACCGCCAGCGGATCTGCGAGCGACCGTCACCCACAAAACTGAGACCAAACTCGAGCCAGTACGCGACAACTACACCCAAAATATTGAGTGTAAATTCAAGCGCGATGAATGCACCTGCATTTTTGTTGAGTCAATTCGATGTGAATGAGTATATTATGTACCACGAGAGGTATGTGGAGCAACTTCTGCACTCCATACAGGCACAATGGCGTTGAGGTGCCCTGTTCCGACCCCATTAATGAACCGGGCACAGAGCATCCTGAAAGAAACAAGGAAATTGACACATGTCAGCATATGGCGATGGGACAATCTTGTCAACTAGTCCATGTACTCACCACGCTAGGTTCTGAGCAGAGCACTGTAGCGTAGCACCCAGCAAAACCCATATACCCCCGATCGTCATGGTTTTCAACCTACCGATCTTGTCGCCGATCGCACCACCAATTAAGCACCCGAGCAATGTGCCAAGGTAGTAAACTGCGCCAGAGACCGGCCATTGAGATCATATTCAATGATCATGGATAGACGCACTGCTCACAATGCCCCCCTGTCGCGTGGGCTGGGTGATTACGACGATATAACCCTCAGATGGGCCAGCATATATTGAGTATCCCAGATTCATGGTCTCTACGTAGTCTGGCGAGGTGTTTACGCCGCTCATCATGCCTTGATCATAGCCGAAACTGCCAAATCGGCTTACGGAAAAGCAGACAACAAACAGTGAGTGCACGTACAAGAAGATGGCCAAGCCTGCTACTAAGTTGAGTATATTTACCAGCTTCTGGCCAGAGAGACGAGGCAAGGTTTCCGTGTTCGGCATGACAGAAGGTTGTTTCGTTAGAAGCCCTCTTGTTGAGAGGTGAGGTCGGCCCGACTCGACAGCCGGGTCATGTTAAACGCAGTCTCAATGGGTATAGTTCCCATCCATTCTAAAGCAGCATAGGCAACAAGAAGCGTCAGCATGCGATTTCCACGCGCCAGCATCCTTCATTAGACTTTTCTACCAACAAGCCAATTTTTTGCAACATCTACTCAAGTTTACGTTAGGAACTATTAGGACTAAGTCACGGGAGTATTTTACCGCATTTTGGGAAAAAGATATGATGGGATGATTGTCAAGGGAAGCCCGGTCCGGTTACACAATGACGTAACGACTTCATCACTGTTGGCACCAGAAGGTGTTCTTGTTGGGAAAAGCATAGAAGGAACATATCATACCATTTCCAATGTGCCAATTTCTCGTGGAAAAGTCTTTGAACAAAGGAAAGTGACTTTTTGCATCAGAAAACAGTACAGTAGAAATGACATAACATGTTTCTTTTACACATTTCCTATTGTAAACACCTTCCAGTGCCAGCATTGCATGAACATTAACGCGCTTGCCGTAAGCAGGCTTGCCTTGAGACAGCCTCGCTGATTTACACTGCTCCAGGGCGATAGACAATACATTCAAATTTTTGATCAGTAACTAGACCGTCAGAAAGGGTTAAGGAGATATGGCGGTCATGATAACAGGATCTTGTTAACTACTCACCCTGTTATCAATGAAACCCGTGGCCTTACGAGATTGACTCCCAAACTGTTTCCTCGATTGTTTTGTTCCCTTGTAGGTCAGGGCTAGGACATCAAGTCAGGTAGATTCAGTCAAGTTGTATATTTCAGCTAGAAATCCATTTGTAAACACTAGTGATGTGACGCTAGTGAGATCGTCTGCGTCATCGTATATAATCCACCTTCTCAGAACAATAAGGACGACAGGTGCGTGCGTTCAAATTACTGTGTGAAATATTCACAAGAAAAACTTGTGAAACGACGTCTGTCGGTTATATAACACATGGAGGAAACGGAGACAGAAATATCTATTTGGGCAAAGATTAATTACGGGTGCCAAGGCAAAATGCGAATCAGGTTGACATGCCTATCACTTCGAAGTGCCCGATCTCGGCGGCTTTGCACCACTCAAGTCATGCAAAGACACGAGTGATAACTGGACCGTCGCAGGCTTCCCCATAGCTGTAGGTGTATACGAAGAACGCTGGGACGTAGGCGTTTTGGAAGGAGGCGTAGGTACTAAAGCGCTAGGGCCAACACCGTAGGTCGCGGAGAGGGCGCTGAACGCGGCTTCATAGTTTTTTGGCTGCGCCTTTTGCGGCAGTGGCGAGATAAGAGTGGCAGCGGAGGAGCTAGCGGAGGCAGGGAACATGAATTATTGCTTTGCTGTACAAACGAAACCACGTTTGTAATCCAGTTGTGGTTAAGGAATCCGAGGTAAGAACGTTGAAATCATTTTTGTACTCCATTGCAAATTTCCGGATCGGGAACGCAACCTGTTCGTGGAAAAAGTCAGGAGTCAGTCCGCAGTGTTTTGATTAAGCATGCGCTTAAACAGATGATGGATGATGGGCGGACCCGTAGAGACTAATCGACATCTCCAACCGTCTGTCAACGTCACATTGAGTGACTCAAGTCATTCTGCTCGGTTAGCAAAAAGTCGAAACCAGGAAGGAATTTCCTATATCTAGGACACTCTCAATCCATAATTTTCGTCAGAACCGAGTTATCCATATTAGTGTATTGAAGGCGTGAGAGAATTCTATGGACAACATGCGATTTCCCTTTATACCTGTCTTCAGAGACCGATCTCGTCGGCATATGGCAGGGCAGTCGCATCCCCAACAACGACATAAGTGGGTTTGGCTTTCACCAGTTCGGACACAGCCTGAAAAATTTGGCTTCAGAAGCTAGATCTCCCGCATAGAACGAATCATGACTCACTTTCGAGAACCCAGTAGCCGAGACTTTGTCGAAAGATGCGAGAGTCACATCAATGGTCCTAGAAGCATTAGAAAGGATCTAAAGAAGAAAATGTATCAGTAAGCACGACAAATCGCAACTGCGGAGCACACATACCTGAGACCCCAACGTGGCCGCGAAGCCATCTCGTCTTTCCGCAACGTTCGCAGCAGCAAATTTAGCCTTTGCAACCGCCTTCTTGAGGTCTTCAGCCGACAAACCAGCTGCAGCCTTCTTCAACTCAGCAACAGCGGCAGTAGCAGCGGTCTTAACTTCCGCAGGAGACGCGCCCTGGACAAGAACGCCTACGAGAGTGGCATCTGAGTACGGGAGGTAGACAGATTGCACAGATGCGTGAGCCGGGATCACTGAGCTCAATGGAGATATGCCCTTTGACCATTTGATGGAAGGGGCAGGCGAAATATGGGCCGCAAGAGTAGCGAGCTCAGGAGACGGGATGCCAGAAGCACCATAACCGATGAAGACAGTGTGGGGACCATTGTGAGCGTTGACACGAGTCTCTCCCCCGAAATACGTCGAGGAAGGGGATGTAGTAGAAGTAGAGGACGGGGTGGCAGTGAAGGATTTCTCGACGAGTTGAGAAAGAAGTGATTGGTCGATACCCGAGCCCAAAACAGCGATGTTTCCTTTGGTGAAGGCAGATTTTGCAAAGGTCTTGATATCTTCCGCAGTGAGAGAAGAGTGTGAGGGCGCGAAAAGTGACGCGCCGAGACCAGAGCGGAAAGCCAGGGCGTGTGCAACGTCAATTGCATGGGTAGCAGGATCAGCATTGGCAGCAGCGGTGTCAGCTTCAATCAGCGGTGTCACGTATTCTTCAAATTCATGACGGGTGAATTTAGCAGAGTTCACGAAAGATGAAAGCACATCAACGAAGAATTGCCTACAAGATTCTTATGTCAATGAGTATAGAGTACGGAATAACCACTCACTCGTCACCACGAAGGAACTCGGCCGTCAAGGCGAGATGTTCCCTCGTCAAGCTGGCAGACAAGACACCTCCGTAGAGCTCACTCTCGCGAACCGTGCCGAGGGCCGACCGCTTCGCCGTACTCTGTCAGAACTTTGAGTACTCGATCAATACTTCCTACCAACATTTCCTCACCTTGAAAGCGAAGTTTTTCAAGGCATTTGCAACGCCTGGTTTCGTCTCAAATCTGCTTCCCGCTTTTACAAGAACCGTCACGGATGAAGTCGGTTGGCTAGCCTCGGCCGTAGCCACCCTGAGTCCAGCACTTTCAACAACAGTGGCGAATGAACGTGCTGCTATACGCTGCGCGTTCCGCGCTGTCGACAGTCCGGCGGCGAGCATCGCGATTTTTGGTCGAGAGCAAGATGTTTGTGTGTACCAGTTGTTTTCGGACTTGCTGGTCTTCCGGATTATTCCGGTAAGTATCATGGTTCTGGATTTAGACTTCCGCGACGATTTCAATCACTTCTAAATCGTGGTAGGGAAGGTTCTCTATGAATTCAAACTCGAGGATTGAGACCGTGTTCATCGAGCCAATATACTTAGCTGACGATTGAATTCTTTTCCTACTCGAATCCATTCATACACACAGATCAGAAGATTCGAGACCTCAGCCAGGCCGTTTCTTCAACTTGCATAGACCATAAACATACCTTTCAATCAGTAAAAATGAAGGTCTCATTGGTGTGTATGTTCTTGATGTACCGAACTGATGCCTCCTCGATGCCAAGCTCCATAAGAAAGGACAGTCATGCTCACCGTAAGTTATAAGTATTAAGTACACAATGGTGCCAAGCTCCACAATTGGCGGCGCCCAACAATGGTCCCTAAGAAAAGGTAGAAAAAGTGTTTTACTAACAATAAATAAAGTACATAGATCAAAAGTCATTCGAATTCCTTTTACCCGATGGGAAAAAGATTGCGAAATGGTAAATAGCTTTCTTTTCCTCTTCAATAACGATAGTTGGAATGGCGACCTCTGTCTCAGACCCTGTGACTATTCAACCTAATAATAGGTGATTGAAAGCGGTTAAGTTTCCATCTCCGTCTATCGGAATCTGCAAATCTATTTAACAGCAGCACATGCGTTTATGCATGTTCATCTGTTTCCATGCTATATAGATCGACTTAGAATGTTCTCCGCGAGAGCATGCTGATACCCTCAACCCGCCCCATAAGGATACTAACCTCGTAAAATCTGCATATATTACAACCGACTCACATGATTTCTCACAATCATATCTGTTAAAAATACTAGATAAACTTGCATGCTCCGTTAGATCCTTCGAGCATGTACTGTGTGCAGAACCGCGACTAAACCTGGTACTGTTCTCAAGTCATGTAAATAGGCCGCCACGATTGATGCTACCTGCTCTTCCGTCAATCCCGCCTCCATCAGCAGAGGCTTCACAGAATCCGCATAACGCACGAGCGACGCCCTGAATGCCTGTCCTAAGTCTTTCATCCGTGGATCCCCATACCAAGGGCCAATGGGCATGTAGTACAGCCTGGACGTGATGTTGCGATAGCACCCTGCAGCAGTTAGCAGAGCCGGGAGCGTACCGGCGACAGGTTGTATCCCTCGGCATGCGTCGAGCGCCCGGGTCAGTGCGTTGAAGAACCTACAAACGCCAGGCGCATGTTCTGATGGACTGAGGTCCATGCCGGGGTGGAATGCGGGATACCTGCCCCATTCGTAAGAGATAAATAGGCCATTTGGTCGGAGGACACGGCCGACTTCCTGGAGGACGACAGCATAGTTGAGGACCTAGATTGTTGGGCGATGATGACCGATTCTCGAAGAGGGACTAGAGTGAAAGGAACTTACAGCCATGGAAACAGCTCGGGCGTGCACCATGTCGACGGAGCCCGTGCGCCACCTGTACGGCTCGTTTACATCGTGCATTTCAAATTGCACATTTGGTAGTGGGTATCTTGTGGCGATCGGTACTGTGCACCACAACGGATGTGTCAGTCAAAGTAAACAGAAGCGGTGACGAGATAAACCGGCAATTGATGAAGTTTCCTACCTATATCGATACCTCTAAATTGAACGTGCGGAAATTCCCTTGCCATATCCATCACCCTGTGAACAATTATTCAAGCTTGTCAGCTGGTATGATCGATGGGAAGGAGAAACGCATTTGTGATTCTTGGAATTCAGTTAAGTTACTTACCATTTCCCACTTCCTGTACAAAGGTCCAGGACCAATCTCTGCCGCTCAGGTATTGGCGCCAGAACGTCAGAGACTGGGCCGACATAGTTTGCACCAATGAGGTGACGCAGAATTATATGCGTGACGTTGAGTCGCTGTCGAATTCAAAGGTTACCGACGATACGATTCCATAATTAGCGCTCGGTCCAAAAACAGCATTGGGAGGACTCACTTCTTGCTCTGGAGTGTCTACTGGGAGGGGATAAGGCGATGAATGGTGTGAATGGAAGAGACGACCGCCCCGCTCGGAGAAGTGGAGCGGGAACTGCTCTGGAGTGAGCTCGGTCAGGAGGGGGCAGGCATCAGGAATCCCCGAATTGATTAGGGCGACCATCATCTGACGTGATACGTCGAGGGATTCTTCGTCGCTGTCGTAGCCGTAAACATCAGATTCTGGAGATGACATTTTGACGAAGAGATTTGTGAACTGTCTTCGATTGGCTGGGCAGACTGATCTGCAAAAAATATGTAGTGTGGCTTGCGTATTGTACAGAGGTGTCTTGGGAGAGAACTTAATCGCAGACAGCCCACATATCTGGCTGCTTTTAAAGAACACCGTACATGCAACGTGCCATCACATAACTATATACCAGGAGGTTGCGTGGGTCTCAAGACGTAAAAATAAATATCACGTCAGACCACGAGCCAATTGGGATATTGTATAGTGCTCGTTAGGTTTCAAGAAGTTGTTCAGGTACATGTTGTGATCCGGAACTCAAGATAGCAAAATAGTGCCTCCAGCTCCAAAGTAAGTCGGCTTATACAGTGCGCAGGGTCTACAATATGGCGGCATCCGTTTCACAGATTGGTAACTCATGGCTTAATGATCGTTAGCGAGAACAAGAAACAAAAAGACCATACCAGATTCCGAATCACCACGCGATGAGGAAGTGTCACATCACCTGAGGACATAGATCGCTGCACGTGTGGTCGTGTTCCGTCACGTTATGTCCGGCACAGATGTCCTTGTTTTGTTGTTCTCATCTGTCATCAGGCTTCAAGGTAATTTTACCGCATGCCTGCATTTATAAAGCTGCTTTAACCTCTCCTTGTGAGTATTCACCTCAAGATGGACCTAGACGTGTACTATCGTGAACAAGCCGAGCGGATGAACCTACCCGATGAGGATATTGACGATTATCTTGGGCGAATCAGTGTGCACAGAAGCAGTCGAAACACCACTCATGAACAGAAGATCAAGGAACATAATTCTTCTCAAACTCAAGATGAAAGAAGAAATGTTATTGAGCATTTGAATTCGACGTCTGGAGGGATAGATGACAACACCCTGTCGAAGAAGACTAGGGACAGATCAAGCCAGAAACCTCATGGAGAGGTCGCGGAATCAAACATGAGGTATGACACATGGACCACGTTTCATAGTCAATTTAAAAGAATGTCAACAGTGTTACTAATTCGGAAAATCTGGTTGTTTCGGGTCCAATTAAGTGAGATTCTGTTCTGAATGCAACTGAAGATACTGACGACTTGTAGGCCGTTAAAAGCTGAAGAAAGTAGCCAACATTATAAGTCACATGAGTTTCCACTTCAAATGCGCAAACGCAAAGCGCTCCCAGTCCAACCAGAAGAAGCCACGCCACACAAGAAGAGCATGCGGTCAATGTCACCTGCAACCGAAAATCTACACGATCAAGATTGCAAGAACACTCCGTCAACTCCTGAGAATATTCATTTGAATAATATTACAAGTAAACCGGGAGCTTTTCTAGCCGAAAGAAATTCACTCAGGTATGTGAAGCCTTCTTATTTCGGCGAAGTCTCACACAAGATTGATTTTTGTATCAAGCCTCGCCCATGACACGTTTCCGCGAAACAATCTTGAGGTATTGGCGGAAAATCTTTCTCTTCAAGAGCAAAGTATGGTTCATAGTGAACCTTCACCGTCAATGAACCCTCGGAAATCTGCTGACGTTTCTGCAACCCCATCCTCCTTTTTTCAGCCGTGTAATGAGTCCAGGTAAAGGGAATGTTTACTTTGCGTTCCTTATACTTCTGCCATCATTTTCAGTGCTCAGCATGATAGCTTATTATACAAAGGGGCGTGTTCCAAGCTCCAGGACAAGAATACTTTGTCACTGCTTGCCAAGGACGATGTGTGTGCAGTTAATTCTCGAAGTGAGGGAGCACTCTCAGTTAGTACCACCTATCAAGACATATCATGGTATGACTCGTCGTTGATTTTGATGTGCATGGATCTCATACTTGTCTGCGCAGCGATGATGATGAATCACTCCATGGACCAAATTCTCCGTCCTATGCTCCCACCCCTTCCACTTCGGCATTCCAGGGGCAGACTTCTCGCAAATTGAAACGAAAAGCTTTTTTAGATCTTGTTTCATCACCAGGTCATAAGAAGCAACATTACCAGATGGTATTGCCGTCGTCCTCTTCGATTGAAGAGATTGCAGATATTTCATCGTACGATTCACCATACTGCACCTCGTCAAACTTGACATTGTCAACTCACGCTCTTTCTCATTCAGATTTAGCGATAGTCCTAGCCCTAAAATGAAAACTCCACTTCGCCGCACACCTGTTAAAGGAAAGGCTATGCCCGTTGGGAAGATACCACCACTCGATTTGAAGACTATCGCTCCTCTTGGCCCAACATCTTACGGACATAATCCTCCCACGTCGCCTCTTGAAGAAATCTCGACGATCGAGAGCTCAAACTCCCTTGAAGCAGCTCCCAGCCTCTACCTAGAAGTCAAGCAGCGAATAGCAACACACGTTTCTACTCGTCGAAGAAACAAACAAACCAACTTATCCTCACAATCTGTAGCTATGACTTCGAGAAATGCAACTGACGACGAGGAGTCAGTGATTTATGTGTCTTCGGCCTCCTCGTCGCCACGCTCCTCCTCCCCACCTAAGGCAGTCGCTTCAACCAAGCGTAAAAACGGCAAATCACCATTTCATTGCGACACGGCTATTACTAAGGGAAAGAGTAAGGAATTAAGGGAAAAGCCCAAGCTCAAAGGTACGAAAGGCAAGAAGGAGAAGCCTGCACCAGTAACACCGGAGGAATATGCTCAGAGACTGGTTGATAAAGTTAAGACGAAAATGGCAGCAACCAGTACTGATATGCCTGTACCAAACCATAAATTCCTCTATGGCATGAATATCTTTTATACGGGAGGTGATATGACGTATGCGTCTGAACGGACGCGTGGCCGAATGGACCTGGTAGAGTTTTGCTGAATATCCTACGTTTTCATGCTTAAAATCCTCAGATCGTACGCCACGGAGGAACCCTTCTTCCACGATACGATCCATCTATCACCACACACATCGTCACCGATGCTAAGATTCCCGCTACGCTGCGTGCTCTCGGGCTCAATGACCTTAGCGAGATCCCCGATCATATACCTACTGTCACTTGGGATTGGATTCTCAAAGGATTTTCGAGGCCGTCAAACATGAAAAAGGACATCAAGATGCATATGGACGACTTGGTCTTCTGGCATGCTGCGTTCGCTCAGCGAATTGATGCAGGGACAAAGGTTTATCCTCGAGCCAGTGACAAGGCAAAGGTCAAGGTTGAGCCGAAAACATTTGATGCTATGGAATTCAGCCACATTTCGCAAGTCTTCTTTTAATCCATTTTTCACATGGCTCCACTAAAACGATTGAACTTCAGAGAATTCACCCAGGACAAGCCTAGGCGTCTCAGCACCTCCAGTTCACGGTCTATACCTAATGTAAATGACTCCGAGGACGAAGAACAGAATCTGGATCATGCGCAGGGAGCATTTTTATCGCCGCCAATTTCACCAGATCAAACGGGGTGGGAGAGACGAAGCCGTGCGACAAGCTCCTCATCAGCAGTCCAAGCAGCTCGCCCAAGCAAGGCCTCAAGTCACGACGACCCTCTGGCAGAGTTCTACGCTAAAGCACGTGCTGAGGCAGAGACAGAGGTCAGCAAAACTTTTGCTTGTATGACTTGTATGCGTGTTACTGAGTCACTCTCCGAACAACCAGTGGGCTAGGAGAGGCGAAGTTACAGAATCGGAAGGTCCGCAATCTGAATCGGATGTAGAGGAGGCGGTCGTTGCTCGAGGACCGCCAGCTAAGCGGGTATGTTGATACAAACACAAACTTGATTTGAGAGTGTTTCTGACCTTGATGGTCTACAGGGTTGGACATGCGACACCAAAGAAACCCAGAGGAAGACTTGCATTAATCAAGATATAATTGACAAAGTTCGTTCGACAACTCGTACCTCTTGAAATTCACCAATCCAAACTGAATGCATACAGCTCGAAGAGCTCAAAACGCTTCATGCGGCAAAGTTAGGGGACGACGATCGTTGGCGGGTATTCAGCTACAGCAAATGTAAGTTTAGGGCTGGAAATATTATACTTTTTTTACCGTTGAGACGCCAGGCATACGTGCTCTCCGGAATTATCCTAAACGGATTGCGTCGTTTGCCGAGGCTCGCGCTATTCGTGGTGTTGGCGAAAAGACTGCTGCAAAGGTACATTTCAGTTACTATACGCCCTTTGTGTGGGTTCTCATGAATATGGATTACTAGATCATGGAAATCATTGAGACAGGAGGGTTGCGTCGTATTGGTTATGAGATGACTGATGATGTAAAAACGACGAAGATATTCCAGGGTGTTTATGGAGTCGGACAATCAACGGCATACCATTGGTATGCCGCTGGATGTCGTTCTCTTACTGATGTGGTTGCTGGAAAAGGAGGCGTCAAACTGACTCCCGCTCAAGAAATCGGCATTCGTTTTTACGATGGTCCGGCGAATGATCTCTCTTCGTCGATATTAAAAATTTTGACTGATTTTGGTAGATATCAACGATCGCATGCCTCGAGAAGAAGCAAAAACGATATTCGAGCTGATAAAACCAATTGGTAAGTGGGTTTTTTAGTTGTACAGACTCCCCGATTTCAGCTCCCTCCCGTAGCTCTTGGGATTGACCCCAAACTTTTCGTCGAAATCATGGGAAGTTATAGAAGGTAAACTTTTTCTTTATCATCTTAATGCTTTGCACGCAGACTCCGATCAATGGCAGAGGAAAAGCAGACTGTGGAGATATCGACATATTAATAACTCGTCCACCAGATGATGGGACCCATGCAGGTCTGAACTTTTCATTCAACAGTGACTCTCACAAGTACTCATACAGACCGACTAATGCGTGGTTTTCAGGTGTCCTCTCTCAACTTCTTGCCAGACTTCATGAAGTTGGTATTCTGACAGAGGATCTCGCTCTTCCCGAGGATCCAGATGACTTAGAGGCAATATATAGAGGTCTCTGTCGACTCCCAAATCGAGAAGGTTCAAAACGTCGAAGGATAGATTTCTTGACTGTCCCTTGGACTTCTCGCGGTGCGGCGCTTCTATATTATACAGTTCGTTGTCCCGTTTCCATTACAGGCGCAAAATCTGACTCAAATATCTAGGGCGACGATATTGTGCGTCTACTGCAAAACCTTCATTGACCTTGTTCTGAGTTATCGTTACAGTTCAATCGCGCGATTCGCATGAAGGCCAATGTACTTGGCTATTCTCTGAACCAGAAGGGGCTGTTTGGTGGAATCGTTCGTGATCCTCGGAATAGGCGTGTAAAATTGAACCAAGGCGAGTGCCGCTTTTGTATTGTAGGATTTACTATAACTGTGCTCACCGAGACACGCCAGGCACACTCATTGCTTCCGAGACGGAAGAGGAGATATTTAAAATTCTCAGTGTTCCATGGCAGGAGCCGCACGAGAGGGTCAGGGGTTGAATGAAGTAAGCAAGTTGTATATCAACGTCTTTCGCTGGTTCTCTTACAAGACGTCCCTCCGAACATTTAGTGCAACAATGGTGCATCATTTAGGAGATACTTTAAGATCATTAGGCACTACGTATCGTGTTATCTGCTTTGTCATCGTGAGGATGGTTTCGTATTGGTTTAGAACACATTCCACATTCGATCTATAGAAATTAAGATTGTAATATCTTATACACAGACAAAAGATCTTTCAGGGTACATAATGCATTACTAGTTGGTTATGAGGATGCTAATCCAATTTATTATACTGAACTCCAAATACAGTCTGACCCCACTGTCCCATTTCTCTATCTTGCTCTGTCCTCACTTCTCGTCCTCTGCCTCCTGCTTCCATCCGCTTTCCCATTGCCTCCGCTCTAATTTCCTTCCCTTCTTCCTTCTCTTCTTACTTCCCTTCTGACCTTTCTCTCACTTTCTGAATCTTCCAACCATTTCCTTTTCCTTCCTCACTGCTCTTGTTCTTTCCTTCCTTGTCGGCCTCTCCAATTTTGCTCCGTCTCGCCTGATTTTCCTACCTTGCTTCCACTCAATCTCCAATCTTCCCATTCTGTTTCTCTTGTGTCTAGTCTGGCCCCTTTCTGTTTACTGCCACATCCCCTTCTGATATTGGACTTTCGGCACTCCCTTACATATCACACTCTCCTGGTTACTTCACTGTCTCCTGCTAATAACCCTGGGAGTAATGCCAACCTTCTGACCTTCCTTCTGAAGAGTACTCGCCCTTCTGAAAAATCTCCAACCAGTGTGTTCTTGTAAGGCCTTCACTGTGATCTGCACGGTAGTACATTGAAGAATGTATAACGAAATATATTGTTGAGTCACAATACATGTTGAGAAGTAGCTACATACCTGTATAACGAAATGAATAGAACTAAGAAAACTGTTTACTGATTGTGCGTTATGGTATGTAGTAGTCACGTGATCGACACGTATGTAGAGGGTATCATTACAGTTCTTGCTCAAGGAAAGAGCCTCAGGTCTGTGGGACTTAACATACTGCTGATGAATACAGAACTCTAGAAAGTATGAAATAGATTGGGAAAGCTTCAGAATTCTTCAAGAGCAATTTGGAAGAGAGTGGAACCAAATAGAATACAGCAGATATAAGCAGAGGACCAGGCATACAGGCTCAGAGATACAGGGAGTAATGGCTATTTGGACTGGCATGAATAGTAATCCACAACCCTACAACTATAGCATTCTGATATAAGTTTTGACATAACTTTCACTCTATTTTTTAAATTTCTTTGTAAATATATCAGGATCTATCACATTTCACCCCCACTGCTTATCTTGTTCGGTGTTCTTTGTTTTGTCTTTTTGACTTATTTCAGGCTTTGTTCTACAACTCTGGGACTTTGTTCAGTGTCTTTCACGCCTTTTGTATAGTATTTCCTGTAGAAGTATGAGGGATGTCTGCACATGAAAACCCTCAATTCTCACATGTATAACACATCGTAGTGTAGTTTAGTTCAACATTGTCCCGTAGATTGATCTATCTGTAGCCAATACACTCGCTCATGGTCATTTTATGTTTGGCACATTGTGTGCATCTCTGTGAACCATGAAAAGGTTTCTTGTTTCTCTTTCATGTTACTCTCATGTTCTCTCATGCTGACCACACCCCTCAGAACTCCTGCAATGTCCTTAGTTATTTTACCCATCTTTCTGCTATTCCATTTCTCAATATACTTTTCTCCTCCCTCAAATCCTTTTCTCTTCAACTCCATTTTTGTATGCTCTTGCTCCATTTGACATCCTTATCATGTCAGACTTCACCAGAATACCTCAGACTATCTACCAATATATCCTTGAAAATTCCTTTGCCTTCCTTGAATCTTCAATTAGTGGTTCTATCACTTGAAGGTGAGCCCCCAGATTAGCAGTCCCTGGCAGTGGTGATGAAAATAGACTTTTGCCATCAAGAAAGGATGCCCTTTATGCTTGTATAAAGTCAAAGTGAAGCCACATCAACAGAAAGTAGATTGTTACTAGCACTGATACATACAGGATGTTCTCAAGTACTTTTCCATCCTAATTCTTCCATTCGGGATATACCTCAGCCATCCCTTGCCAACACGTTAAATAACGGTATAACGGTATTCTACATGACTTGGAAGGGTTCTGGCAAAAACTATTCGTGATGAGGTGTCATCTGAGCCGTGGCACCCGAATCTGTGTTCCGCAGGATTTCAAATGGGTATGTCAGGGATAAGGAGGTTCAACAACCAGCAGTGCCGGCTTTGACAGCAGGTCCTTCATATCCTTCTTCGATTCGGGGCGGATCTGCTGTCTTGACAGCATCGGATTCCACTACAGCATTCCCACCGTCCTTACGATGCCCACGCTTCTTCGACTTTGCAGGTCTGTAATCTCTCTTGACTTGCAAGCGTGCCTTCTAGAGGTTTGGACAGTCTTTGTTTTCGTGAGGGCCGTCACAAACATGGCATGTGTTTGCACGCGCTGCGGCGGCAGCTTCGGCTTCTTCATCGGCAGTGCGGCGTTCGACTTCTTCCGTATAAAAAGCCTCCAGTACGGCATCTTTTGTTAAATTGTTGAGGATCAGCATTGATGAGATAAAGGCGCCATATTTTTCGCGGGGTAGTGCCCGAAGCAACGCCACGATAAAAAGATCGTCATCGAGCATTTCGAGGGTGTACACAGGTATGATGCTTCCATCTGAGTCGACAGTAGGCGGTGGGCGGAGACCACGGATGCGCTGCATGGCGCCCTGGACACGTGTACATAGTTGAGTGAGCGTCTCGTCATCGCGCTTGCGGATGCTGAGGAGTTCGCTGAGCGAATTGAAACGAGCTCTGTTAGCCGACTTAGAGTGGATGTCCTTCATTGCCGCGGGTTTGTTGCGGATCGTATTCACGTGGATTGTTGCCTTCGTCGAGCCACTGGTAAATTTCGCCGGTCGCACGGTCACTCTGGAATGCCAAGTCAAGAGGGAAGTGAGGTTTTCAGGGCCGAGTATAGGTGATGGACGTGAAGAAGAAGGAATCTAGTAGAATTGAAATTGCTGCAATTTGTAAGCCGCAGCGAATTAATCTTCGGTGTTGAGTCTAGTGGGGCTCAGGGCCCATAACCTGACGCAGCGATTTACTGGTAAACAAAACAAACTGAACACCGAAGTTACTGAAGACTGGGCTTCAGTGAATCCAGTAGATGAATAGACTACTGATGCCAATCTGTAGTGTCACGTGAAGCTGGTGATGTATGGGGTCTGTGTACGGCGGCGCCCATCGTAACTCTGCCCAGTGCATTTATATTTGATGGACCAGCATGTAATTCATACCAACTATGACCTCATCACGGGACGACATTTCACAAGCTTCGTAGTAAATCAGACAAGTTTCTCAGCCCATTTGAAGAAATCTCGCGCGGCCTGCCACCCAATCCTAGACGCCTCCACACCCTCAAGGGGGTGACTCTCACCATCGAATACCAACATTTCGATTCTCGTGCCCTCCTGCGCGCGCTGTTTTAGAGCATGATAATATTCAATTCCTTGTGTTGGCGCAACCCTCAAATCCGCTGCCCCAATCAAGAGCAACACGGACGTGCGCACATTATCGACATGTGCGATAGGCGAAGCACGATAGACTCGTGCATACATCTCTGGCGTCACAAGCGGCGGCGCTCGCTTTGCGGCTTGAGGATGTGGGTCTTGTTTGAGTTCGATGATGGAGGGTGAGGAATATACAGGGTATGATTCTCCAAATTCAGCAAAATACCAGTCTGGTAGGTCAGTGGAGGATAATTCACCTGCGGACATGACAGGGTTACGTGCCACAGCCGCAGAGAACATTTCGGGGTACTGTCCGATTACTTTGTTGTGGAATGTGTCAATTTTGAATTGGTTTATTTCAAACGTAAAAAATTCTTACGATGTCCTGTGAGGAAGCCACCATGGCTACCACCCATAACGAACTGCTTTCCAGGCCCTTCAACAGAGATCCCTAGTTTGATCAAGTGCCGAGTAGAAGCGATGCAGTCTTCTACGTCTAGGGAGCCGCAGTTTCCAAGCAGCGCACGAATGGCAGATTCGCCAAAGCCCACAGAGCCCGTATAGTTGGGCAACGAGAGGATATCTTCAAAAGTAAATCAGTCTCAAGAAGGTACCTTGAATTAGAAATTCCTGACATCCTTCCAGAGCAAGAGCAACATTTGCTGGATTGAAAGCTGTCGTCGTAGCCCCATGGGGCCCGCCATGGGGCATTGTAATGCATGGCCGAGTTTCGCTCTCGTTCCTGGGTGCAACCGCCGACTGTATGACGATTGTTTCTGTTGGAAACCGTTCAGGAATCGGAATAACGGCGGCGCGAAGATTATATAGCTTTTCCTTCACTTGAGATCTGTTAGCTTTTGCCAGGCTTCGAGGTTCAAAGCGCTTACGTAGAGGCGGAAGATTTGGCTTATGAAGAACACGCCATGATATTTCACCTGTCTCACTGAACTCTCCAAGGACCAGCTCGTGCGGCGAAACCGGTGTACTTCGCGAGCAGACGACGCGTCTTGAACCGTCTGTATTAAGCACTTTCCAGCTATAAAGGTTACCATCTTCTGGTGTCAGGTCTTTCACCGTTCCATCAGCAGCAGAAATCAGGAGGACAGTTGTTCTTGATCCCCAGATTGAGTGAGTGATCAGGTAGGGTGTCGAGGATTTCGAAAATTGGAGTATGGGATATGTGGCAAGCTTGGGGTCAGGGTAAAGCCCTGGGAAAGCCCCCTTCTCAGGCTTGAATACAGAGTCTACCAGAGGCTTAGGAATTTCTTCGAGTTCGAGTTGAGAAGTGATATCGAGAGAGTACATCAGGGATGTCGCTGCGTGCGCTCCCCCTGAGGGATGAGACAACCACAACAAAGTAGACTTTCCGTCGTAAGTGAAAGTGCAGGGAGATCTGCAGGAGAGATACGACGACGTTAGTTTTCTTGCAGAGCACTGTAGTGGCTTGGATCCATCGTTGAGTATGACATCAAGAGAAAGGGACGACGGTTTGATTTCCCAAATTCCCGACGGACGATTGAAGCAGTGTTTGATCCCCAGAAGACGGTGGTCTGAAGTATATTCATACCCTGTAGCGTATAACGTGTCACCGGCGGGAGAGAATACAGCTTGTCCGAAGAGGGCTTCTGAAGCAACAGACAATGATGTCAGAGCCTGTGCAGGTTCTTCCACCCCATCCTTCCAACAGAAAAGGAAAATCGTGGGTCGACACTTGCCGGCGATGCCTTCTCCGAATTGGGGGGTATATCTGAACTTCAGATAGGGATCGTCCTCGGTGGCGGTAGGTGGGTTGCTTTCGGCGACATAAACTATTGAAGTCTCGGAAGGCGAAAAGGACAAACATGCGACATGATCTGATATCGGGAGGTGTGAGTGATATCTAAATTTCAAAGTGATCGAACGACTCCCACCGTCCGTGTAAAATGCGCCGTGTTTCTCTGTGACTTCGATAGATGTCTCCAGGGCGCTCTTGTTCCAGATCTCCACAAATCTTTTGGATTTGCCATCACTCCGCGCTTCGCGTAACACTGCGCGACGCGCCCGTGAAGATGAGTATGTATATGTGACCTCATCGCCAACATCTTGCATCGGCGATGATATAGCTGTGGATTCATTCAACACTGTTAAGTTGCTGACTGTCTTTCGGACGTTGCGAACATGATCATGAAATGTAGACGTGACATGAAGAACTACACGGCGCCAATATTAGTAAGGATATCTAAAGGAGAGATTAGCGGGGATATGACAAAAGATGTACCATCTGAAGAAACAAAGTGTGCAGAAGCAGGAACAGGAATTTCAGTGAGGAGATTATACATCGTTGGAGCTTGAGAATAGAAATTGTCACATTGGGAAGAAAACGATACGCACAATGGCCTACACAATAATTGAAAACACAACTGTAATACACTCACAAATGCATATGGTAGCACACATTGGCACTCCACGTGAGTTCTCATATGTAACCACTCGCAGTTATACCATTACTTCCCGGCAATGGAGTAAGCAGTGGACAAGAAAAAATCGTGGCTCCATGTGACGCATGAGAACAAAAATACAGCCGAAACTACTATTTGTGATAGTAATGTAGAGTTGGAGAGTGAATGAATAAATAAAGGATCGAATTAGCCTCGCTTCATACAAAACATAGGATTTCATCATCCGAGGATCTGAGGAAGACTCCGTGCGAGGACGCATCAAGATGGAGGACTCATCATGAATCGGAATATACAACTGAGCGTCAATTGAGTCATCTCAGATCGAAAACACTCAAGTTCCCACACAGCAAATTGGTTCTTTCCAAAAATTTTTAGGAACCGCGGTACGGAATACAGCGAAGTCGGAGAAATACGAAAAGAGAAAGGAATGCTTTAATCGAAAAGACCGAAGCCCTATTAGCACATAATCAGTTAGACATATCATAAATTCGAAAAGAGGATGGACAGGGCGTACCATATCGTCGTCAGATTCCTCTTCCTTCTCAGGCTTCGCCTCCTCTTTCGGTGCCTCAGCAGCAGGTGCACCACCAGCGGCAGCAACGGGTGCGACAGACGCGGCGGGTGCTCCTCCTCCCGAGCCGACGTTTGATAGGAGATCCTTCACGTTCTTTCCCTCGAGCGCTTTAGCAAGTAGTGATGCCCAGATGGGCTCGAGCTCAACACCGGCGGCGCCTGTCAATGTGAGGATTTTTTCCGACTGAGAAATTATATGTTAGCAAGCCTGCGCCAGGATTCTGAGCTATCCCGTACTGTGATTTCCATGTTCTCGTCGGCAAGGATGAGAGCAGCATAGGTCGAGGCGAGTTCAGCGGTGGCCTAGTACAACGAAGAAAAAAGTCAGTAACCATAACCAGGATGTCATCCGAGTCCTCAAGTTGCCATCCACCCAGAATTGCGACACGAAGACGATAGAAATTGGGCAGATCGAAGCGTTGTAGGACATGAAATCGATTTCTCACCATTTTTGAATGTGCGGAGGTCGAGGAAGTCGTAAGGGACGGCGAGCTAGGTGATGTCTGATGATACACAACTGGATAACACACGGCGGGAATTGGATCCACGTGACTGCCACGCGAGCGCTTGACTGTATATCCGCGGGGGCACGAGTGCACTTTCTGTATCCTCAGGCCTTGGTGAGGGGCGATGGTATTGATAATTATCTTGCCGGCCCAGCTCTACAGTTGGATCTCAGTGTAGAGTGGACACAGCCGCCTCTGACTTGACGACCTACGAGCGACATGCACTTCAATATTGGCTGCGGCGTATCCTGATGCATTTGTCTTCGTCATGGACGAGTTAGACACAGCTGAATTGCGTGTCATGACTCAACGCTGCGCGTTCTATACCTCAAGAGCACAGGAAATCGTGTTTTGACTCATATCTCCATATCGCATCTCAATATCGCATCTGTTTGCTGTGCATCTACGCACATGGCACAATCTTCTTTCAGTCCTATCTCCCGGGAACTAAACTATGCTTCGGTGTCTCGTGGGTTGGAAAGAAAGTGCATGCCCCCGCGAGCTTGCATCGCTTTAAACGGGCGATCGTCCCCATTATGCTCGCTCTGGGTCTCTGCTCCCAATGGATGCACAGAGCTATTGCAGTGGTTTTATCATTGAAATAGAAAATACCATTAATTGACGGCGCACGAAGACCTATTTGGTATCATTGCAAAGGTTATGGTATGGCATCCTTCGAACGATCAAGTATACACCGCCTGTTCTACGAGGAAGCGAGCCCTTCTTTATGCTTGATATCCAGTGTATCATAAGGCTTCTCTTATTATTCGGCCGATATTCGGTTGAAGCCCAAATCTTGGTGATGTTGGAGACAGTGTCACTCAATTATCCTACTAATACCTTACAAGTCTTTATCCGACGCCGATAAGCATGACATTGCGAGAAGAAAAGAATCCATAGATCCGAAATGGGTCAAGGGGCCGGAGGACTTCCCATCCCGAGTACAGGACTGATGCATTGTCCTTTTTTTATATTCTCACGCATCATTCTGATTGGCTTTCTTCACCAAATCAAGGCTGCGGAAGCTTCCCACTTCATATCCAATATCATTACTAATTTATGCCAAGCGCTACATCTGAGTATAAAGATGGACGAGACAAGATTGGACCTTATCGCTTCAAGTCATGGTCACTTCTATGCCGGATAGTCTTCCATCCACAATCGAGGAAACCCTTGCTCCCTGCTCACGGTATGTCTCACCCGTCTCTCGTACATTCGTTCTGAGCTTACCCGTGCGGGCACTCTTCATAGATTCAGAATCCTAGTCGTTGGAAACGTGGGCTTTTCTGCTGTACATCACCTTATCTAGACTAATATTTGGACGACGTTCTACAGAGTGGAGTGGGGAAATCGTCCCTCATTGCCAACGTCTTCAATATTGATCAGAACGTAGGCAGATCAGGCAGATTCCTTCGACGTTGAAAATGACATTCTGACAACAGGACATTGACATCGCTGACAACCGCGCCGGAACCGCTGATATTCACCGAGAATACACCTCGGTCGACAATCCCCACTTCATTCTCCACGACAGCCAGGGATTCGAACCGGGCGATAAGGAGAACTGGGATACGGTCGAACGATTTATTTCGCACAAGTCTCACAGCAGTCTGCCCGTCAAGGACAGACTTCATGCTATTTGGTAAGGCACTAGAATATGCTCACACGAAAGCCATCGATACTCATGTCCATCTCCCAGGATGTGTGTGGAGGCACCGCGAACCGGGTGTCGCCTGACAGAAACTGCGGATGAGGCTCTCATGAGACTTGCGAGGCGTCGTAAGTATCCGCTTTCATCGCTCTTGAGTCACATCAACATCTTACCATACTTCAGTCGACATCCCTGTAGTGTTCGTCTTGACAAAGTCCGATCTCCTCTTCAACGAATGTTTCCAAAAGGCGACTAAACATCTGGAATCCGGAGCCGATACTTCCGAATACCGCATACAGGCGCAAAAAGACTCAGATAACCTCCTCAATGCGGCCATGCGGGAGCTCCAGGAGAAGAGTAACGACATTTCAAAATTACGCCGTCTAGGTTTACCGTTGGGGAAGAAGCGCCCACGCGCGCCGTCCAGTCCCACTGCAAAACATCATATTTGGACGAAGTCCTTTCCCAGACAATATGTCGCAGTGTCTACGCATGATACATATCCTAGTTCGTGCAACTGCTTCGTTTATGGAATCTGCCAGGCTGATGAGGCTTGTGGTTTAGATTTTTTGCACGGGCTCGAGCACCTGACGAAGGCCACCCGCAAATGTTTGCAAACGACGGAAACGTTGGTGCCGTGGGCTGTAGCTCAGCGGATTGACCCCAGGCAAAAGGTTGAGACCTCAATTGAGTGAGTCTAGGCCTTGACGTTTCATTTATTTTCTTTACTGAATATACCTCGCCATCAGGGAGGGTTTCAAGAGTATGATCACTAATTCGTATTATTTCTATGGAGAGCTCACGAACTGTGCAGAGTATTGGAAAGACTTGGGGAAGAGCACTGTATTTAAAGGCCATGTATTGGTGGATTGTTTGTGGCGTATTCACTTGGACATCATCAAGGTCTGGAATTTCAGAGACCCAGAAAAGGTGAGGTCGAGTTTTGATGTATGCCTGGCGCATCTGAACCTCTCGCAGCTTCTATCTGGGGATCGATTCCGCTTGAAGATGCTTGAGTTGATACAACCATTCATGCCCGAAACTCCGGCTGAATCGTAGGTGTTTCTATTCAATAACGAGAATCATGTTTGACAATAGTCCTTAGGAGTATTGACGAGAAATTACCTGCGCTTGAGACTCTGAGTTCGATTTTCGACACCATAGTCCCCTTTGCGAGTCTGGCGATCGAGGCAGCTAGTCTTACGATTGTTGCTATTGAGTTTCTATACTCGAGATACCAAGCAATGTACGTCAAACATTATCAGTGGACAATTCCACGCTAATTTTTATGGAACGTTCGTGCTGTCCAGACCGCAGATAGCTACGTCTATAGAGGCATACATTGTGGATCTCACGCTTGTACTGCACGCGCTATTCCTCGCGACACTGCAAACCGAACGGCAGAAACCTCTCACAAGCGAACTCATCTCGACAACGCTGAAGGATTACAGAAAGACTCGATCTGAACGTATTCACGCGCTCGTTCGCGCCGGTTGTCATTCGACATGGAACGTATTGTCTCAAAAGAGCAACAAAGGGAACATTGGAGATCTTATTCGCCGGGAACTGGGCGTGGATACGGACTGCACTGAACATGAACTAATAATCGAATAGACATTTCTATCAACTCAGTAATGTTCAATGTATAATTGGACCAAGTAACTTATTAATATTTAAGGAGGTAGATAGGGGTAATTCAATGATAGATCAAAGACTTGACGTGGTTTGTGAGATGCTTGGGAACGCGTGTGCGTGAATATTTCGGTGCCTTACAGGGATGTGGGTTGATGTGTGGAACTTGACATTCCGGACGGGGCTCTGATGGCTAAGGATGTTTCTGTCCAACGAGCTCATTGTATCGATCAAAGCCGCGCACGGAGCATGAAGTTGACAGGGTTAATGACCTCAGAGTGTGGGCATCAAACACATAGAATTGTATCCTGACCTTGACATGCTACTCTCACGAATCCCGATTATCAAAGAATCATGGCCAGAAATATACCTTGAAAGCTCATATAAATATAAGTAGTCGTCAAACACACGCTCCACTGTTTCATATGGACGTAGGAGATATCAAGGCTTGGAGTGAGAGATTAGTGTGGGCATGATTGCGACTTACGGATGCGTATCACATGGCAGTGAGCGCAGGTACGGGTACATACATCCATCTCTAGACTGCATCAAGGAGAGATATCAAGGCATGTGAGGCTTGTAACTTGTGGTTGTGTGCCTTATGCCACTGATCATAACGAGTCAGAGGTACTTGGGTCTAGATCTGGGTTGTCTTGATCTGATACTAGTTACATGACAGAAGATCATGATCATGATTAGGATCTTGCACTCGGTGGATTAAAATGCCACAATAAAGCGTTGATTAATCGCAGAAGGATTGTGATACTGTCGGGACCTTGAATTGGTTGGTCTTTGGTTGTACACGGTGTGACAGGAACATTTGTGGATGAGCATACGTTTGTTGGACCACAACCATGGAATACAAGACATCATACATCGGCTCTTACTAGCTGTGTTATTTATGTGGGGACGAGGATTGTGTGGGTGGAAAAAGAGATATGTTCCGATATACAAACCAAGTAAGCCTTGAGTTGAAGTTTTGGTAAACCATGTGCAGAAGAGGCCTGCGAGGTCTGATTTTCACAGGATTGTATGTCAGTTGTTTTACGAGTGGCGGTTGCACAATGCATGTTCTCCTCCTGGACACCTTCGGGGGCGTGGGAAGAAAGAGTTGGAAGATGGCAAAAGCCGGACCAATGGGAAGGCATTATGTGGCTCTCGCGCGGATTTGCATCGAAATCGTTTTTGCGGTGCAGGCAATTTGAGGGGCCCAGATTAGAGAAACGAGAAAGCGGGCGCACGGACATGGGCTTTTCCGCCAAGGAAGACACGGGTGCCACATCAATTTCACCCATCTCCGCCCTCCCCTCCCCGCTTTTTCCCTCTATTTCTGCCCCAGCCCTAGCTAAGCACCGTGTGCGTGAGAATGGACGTCGACATGGCCTCAGACGCCTTCCAATCACGCTCGGGAAGCCCGGCTTCGACGGATGAGTCCGTCGTTGCTCTCGATGGCGACCCGCGGATAAGGCAAGATCTTGCAGATGACTCCTCTGAACAAACACAAAAGTCTTTCAATCCCGCCGCAACCTCTGCTTCCGCAACCGCCCCCATTACCAAATCTTCTGCCAAACCCGCCTCCACCGCTAAACCCCGCTCCTCAAAACCCAAGGCGCGCTCACCGTCGCGCTCGCCGCCCCCCGCCCTCCCCCCCGCCCCGCTACAGACTATCCGTCTTGACATCGGGCTCGGGGGTCCGGATAACTATGCCGTCGACATCGCCGACCTCGCTCGTGCGACCGGTCAGCGTCCTTTGACACCGACCATCGCCACCACTACGGCGCACAGCGATAGCGAGGACGACGACGACAAAGGCACTGACAAGGAGAAGAAAAAGAAGAAGGTCGCTCTTTCTTTCTTACCTCACATAAATAGTTCATCTGATAATTTCTGTTCCTTATATAGAAGAAAAATCCAACTTTTGAGCATTATGACATTTCCGACCCATTCATCGACGATTCCGAGCTCGCTATCGACGAGCGGACATATTTCGCACAGACAAAACAACAAGGGTTCTATGTCTCTTCCGGCGAAGTCGCGTTACTCAAGGACAAATCACCTAAGAAACCCAAATCCAAGAACCCTCTACTGTCCGTCACAGCGTCGAGCAAGAAGGGTTTGCAATTACCACTATCGGCTGTGAAGAACGATGCGGCAACGGAGAATGTGGTTACGGCTCCGGGTGTGTCGACGAGCGTGTCCGATGACGAAAAAGGGGCTAGCGCGCATGCCGCGGGTGAGAAAGTCGGAGAGAAGAGAAAGAGGTATATCACGGTCGTCGAGGGAGGGAAGAAGAGGAAGATTGTGGATGTGGTAAGTCCTTCCTGTGCGCGTGTCCATTTTTACTGATTCAATTGGGTTGGCAGCGTTCGTTCCACCCGCTAATACAACAGGAAATACAGACCTTACGGGATCATGTCGCGAAAGGTGCGGATCTTGCCCCGTCGCCTGAACTAGAGACTAACGGGCTCCTGCAGAGAACTGGGAACAAAAAGGCAAATTCCCGCCTTCAATCAAACCCCTCCTCTCCAAACTCGCTCTCCTTGCAATCAGACTTGACGAATACGACGAATTTTTCTTCAGTCTAATGCCGACCATCTTCCCATACAACAAATTCACAATGAGCGTACGTCTCTGTTCCCTTACCCGCGATCTTTAACTGGAGCATATGAACAGAAACTCATAAAACGCACGGTATACCCTGAACACCAGGAGCTGCTCCAAGAACGGCAGAACACACTTCTTGCCGAGCTCGCGGCGCAGGCGAAGGCTGGGTTCCAAAAGGCGCAGGAGGAGTGGGAAAAGAGTGTTGTAGCGTGGGGTACGTTCGTTTCTTTATTCCCTCATGGTTCTCTTCCCCGTAATCTTTACTCCTCTGATCGACGTCGACTTTCTAAATAAATACTCAAAACTCAAACAGACAAACGACGCGAGAAACTCGCCTTAGAAGGCACGGCCGACCCCGCCAACGGCACCGACTCCGGCGGGCCCACGCGGCATCCGACAGAGGAGATGGACATCGACCAATCGCCTTCTGCTCACCCTTCGGGAAAAGACGGGGGCGACAAGGAAAAGGAAGGGAAGGACCATCTGTCGCAGCCGCCGGGGAAGAAGTATAGGCTTACGGAGTCGATGAAGACGATCGTGTGGCAGCTTGTCTTGTTGAGCAATGAGAGCTGTCGGCTTGAGAATGAGAAGAAGTATGTTTTGTTTTTCGTTTGTTGCTCTTCTTTCTGCCTCTTTCGTTCGTTGGGTGTTGGGGATATAGCTGACGTGTTTTGCATCTTAACAGCACGCTTGAAGGGTCGGTGATGCAAGTGAGCGAGCAAGGATCAAGGAAGGCGCTTTATCAGAAGGTCAGTGCTTGGACCCCCTACATATGCGCATCCGAGCTGATTTTGGTTCCTCATATAGATCGTAGCCGCGTTTCCGGAGGGCTGGTTATCGTCTGGCCAGATCTCACGAGATGGTATGTCCCCCCCACCCCCACCCGTCGATGCTCGTCGAACGCTGATTGGCGTCTTCCCCGTTATGTAGTGAGCGCGATGAAGAAACGATTTGAGAGGGAAGCGATGGAGCAGGAGAACGAGCAGGAATATTAGCCGCTCTCTCTCTGTTGGGATTGTTTTCTTTTTCTTCGTCTTTCGTTCTTCGTTCTTCGTTCAGCATCGGTGTTTGGTGTTTGATATACCCACCACCGCGTCCATTTCACCTATCCATGCCCACGCCCGCGCCCACGCCTGACATCCCGTTTTTTTTTTCATGATACTCATACTCCCTCTATCCACGCTCACAATCACGATGACACTCATCTTTGCCCTCCACGTCCTCCTCTGTCTCCCCTCGAAAGTGTAAATGTACTCTCTACATAGTCTTTTTTTATATCTTATTTTATTGGTAGTTCTGCTTATTTTCTCAAACTGGGAGTTTGGTTTTCAGTGATTTTGGAGTTTGCCGTTTTTGGGCGGATTTTGAGTGTGGAGAGGAAGGCGTAATAAGGTTTAAGCTTTAAAGCTTCAAGCTCAAGCTCAAGCTCAAGCGCTCAAGATTTATACTGAATTTGAAAGATTTTACGTTTGAGCGGGTCAGTTGAACGGTCACTTGAATTATGCTTTTTTTTTTTTTTTTTGCTTTTGTTTCGTTTTATTGTCAATACGACAACACCACTTTTCTTTCCAATCTATCGAGGCAGCTGCGAGAAGAGAGATTTGCACTGGCGGGCCGACATGAAGTTAACACTTTTAAGCTATGAAAGCCGTGTCTGCAAGTCTAATCCGCCAGCCGTTGCATTCGAACCGTTTTGATGTATTGGTGCGACACCGCTCTAGCTCTACCAGCTTTATTTATTACTGCCCGTGGAATCAACGGTTCAGGGTAAAGGCATCAATAGAATTGTAACCAATCATCTTTCCATGTCTTCATCGAGTTTTGCGTAGGTTCAGGATACAGTTATCTAGTTGAAGACTACGACGTTTGATCCATGACATCACGTTCGCGAATCGTGGCTCTCTACAGCATCTGGTCGACGACTGCGTTGATTCGATTCTTCGCTCTGGGTCACATTATATACCTTTGGTGCTGGATGGAACAACATTCTATCAGTTGTGTAGCTGTTCTTTCTTTGACAGAACAACGCTTTTGTCTCTTGCTACCATCGCCTTATTTTCAATGCGTGTCGTTTACAGTGACAGATACAACATGGCGCTCTCAGTATGCACACATTTCTGTATTTTCGCTGTCTGCTACGACCAATGCTGCGACTACCACACTCTTAGAGCGTCTTCGTTTGCGACCTGAACCTCCGATGACCAGATAAAAAATGTTATGGTGTGTTGCTTCACTTCTGTGTGCACCATCTCTCTCTCTCATGGATCCGTTGGCGTATGTAGTGGTAAAGACAAACTCCATTTTCCGATCGCCCATATTCCTCTCTTTACGCTCTACACCGAAGTCCTTTTGTATTCTACGATGCTCCGGGGTCAAACGTTGATGAGAGTGCAAGACTTGGTAAGCGGAATTTTCTCTTTTTCTTTTCACGCTGTTTGGTAACTTCTACATATATTCTCTTATAGTGTTCGTTCTGATTCTTACCACATGCATGTGAATCTCTATTGATTTTTATAGGAACTTCTTTAACGAGCGTCGTTCAGGAAAAAACTTTATTGAAGCACTCATTCTTTTGAACCCGGCATCGTATTCTTGCTGTATTTCTATTTCGATGATCAGGCATGGTAGATCTAACTATTTATGTTGATACAGGGAAAAAAAAAACATGGTAAGCATGTCTGCTCATTGTATCCTCAGTCGTTCATTGCATTTTTTACCACTCATGAATTCACGAAACGGTGTGTAATTAGAGGAGTTTGTCGGCTACATGGTAATGCGTCGTATGGTGTCGCGTCATTACCATGACTCATAAAATCCCTCATTGGATCGGGTGATGTCTTCCCAGGTCTTCTAAAGGATAAAATTGTGAAAAGTCTTTCATGGTCGCTGAGCATAGGTTTTCATCAGAGATGAAACCGTGATCCATATCTCCTGGTCCCAAGATTGTCACCGACAACTCTAATATTCTCTATGTGGCCGGTCGGGGAAGCTAACCCTAAAATTCCTGGACGCTGCTTCGAGTTAAATCTTCGCGGTGAGCTTGCATTCATAAACCCCTCCATTATCAAGTGCGACCACCTCTCCATAAGTTAAATTCTGAACATCAGTATGTATGCTTCTATATCTTCTACATATTTCGGTTTACTATCGCTAATCAATACGCTGGAATGATGTTGTTTTCTTGTCTTCAAATTCGCCCTGTGGACCACTTTTCGCAGCGCACAATGTCAATTTTGTCAGATAGAAATCAAAATCGCTATGGACCCAGTGAAAAGTCAGGGCGCCCGTTGCAAGTGTGAAATTCCAAACACTTCATATGTTAAGTCCTCGGAGAACTTAAGTTTCAAGTTTAGACCCATACTCACATGCTTTCATGTGTCGGTAGCCGCGAATTGATATCAAATCCTGTGACTGTCTGCCTCTTAATATAGCTAACCCTTTGCCCACACCGACTCTCTAGCAACTACCGAGCAAAACATGTCTGACATTATCTTGGAAGCCTACAAACTACGCAAAAAATATACACACTTCCGTATTCTCGTCATCGGGCGTGCCAATGCTGGGAAAACTACGCTGTTAAAACGGGTCTGCAATACGACTGAGGAACCGTGTATCTACGATGAAAACAACAAGGAGCTGGTAAGTTTCTTTTTATCGTCCTTTTAGTGTCGCTTAGTCATTCCGTTCCATTCGACCTCTCAACAAGTTAGAGCCAACCGCTGGGGTATTTGGCCCCTCTAAGTTTGACGATCAGTGCTGACAATGATCAGCGAGGTCATCACGACATAAATCGCCCCTTCGTCTTTCGCAGTAACCCGCAGTACATCTTCCATGATTCTATTGGCTTCGAGGCGGGCGACGAAAGCATGTTGAAGACAGTTCAAGATTTCATTGAGAGGCATGTAAAGGCTACAGATATAAATGAACAGCTTCATGCGATCTGGTCATTTTCATATTATTGTTCTACAATGTTTTTAACTAATCGGTGGTACAGGTTTTGCTTCACGCCAGATAAGGCAAGATTCCTGTTGGACCTGGAAAAGAGGTTCTTTAACGAAAAACGATCGGGAAACAGTCTGTTTCGCCTATTTTTCTCTCAATTAACAAGATTAACCCTCTGCAGTACCTGTCGTTGCAGTTTTCACCAAGTTTGACGATCTCGTAACACAGGTTTATGATGATAGTTTTTCTGAGCAGGAAAATCGTGCGAATGCGGAAACTTTACTCAGAAATCTCCAAGCTCCCCTGTTTCAATCTGCATTTCCTCCAAAAACAAGCGTGTGTGTCGAAGGTGTGTTGATATTTTCTATATAATCATCTTGTTGTTTATCTGAAAGACGATAGATCTTCATTGTGACAACGGAAACCATCAAAAGCAAGTAAGAGTACTGATCAGAAAAACAGCAGAATCACTTGATGAACTTGCTCTGAGAATGTTATTTGTCTCAGTTCAGCAAAACAACTTGCAATTATGCATTGAGTATGCAGTTGAACAGTAAGCTATACAAAATGCATAGGAAGTCTATTTGTGATTATTAACTTTTACAGTACACGTCTTGGTAATGGGAGTGTTGATCTGGCAAGTGTTCAAACAATGAAATTGGATGTTACTGCACATTCAAAACATTGACAGAGACAAGTTGTTGAAGACACTCTGCTATGGTTTCGCCATTCATATGTAAGACAGAACTACTTACAGAAGAAAACAACCATTCATTGCCAAACAGTATATGGTGAGCGAAATTGGAATAAACAATACAGGTGTAGGTTATTATTTACAAATATAAAAAGTCACTTATGCTGATACTGTGTTACAGGACTGGATATTGATGGAATGGATCTAGGATTATGTATGAGACTTTTCATTTATCAAAAAGATTATAAAAATAATGATTTTAGGAAGTAAGCAAGGTCTTGCAAACTGAAAGTCTAAAAAGAGCTAATCAAGCAATAGTATGTAAGGCAAATGCAATATACATGCATGGTCTAATGAGAAGTAAAATTGTCAATTCAGGAAAAAACAGTGAGTTTTACTAAATAATAGATTTTGAATATTATATAGTGATGGTGGTTGGTTCTTAGGAGGTAACCATCTTTTTTTTTCTTGCAGAATAAGGCTGCTAACAAGGAGGCTGGAGAAAATGCCTGTGAGTTGTTTTTTTTTACCTTCTATAAAATAGACATTTCAACAAATATTTAGAATGTGAGTATTCACAATTTTTAGTGCAAGATAAAATAAGTATTAACAAGGTACTATCAATGTATATTCAGCAAGTGAGTTATTTCTGTAATTTTTTCAAAGTCAGATTTAAAAAATAATTAAAAAACTATTTAGGATGTAAGCTTTATTTTTTTTTCACTTTTGTTCAGAAGCAATATTGAATAAAATGATCTATGAATATTGTAGGATGTGAGTTTCTTGTGTTTGTTGCTTAGAATTTGAAATGAAAATGTTTTTAGATTGTAAGTTGTTTTTTTAGCTTTTGAAAACAATTTTTTAAAAATCAAGTAAAAAAATTTTAGCGAGTAAGTTTATACCTTAAATTATGCAATTTACTTGAGGTTAATAAATGTAATAAGAATGTAAGTTACTTTGAAGATTTATCATTCAACAAATAATATAATTATATATAGAGAGTAAGTTGATATTGATTTTATAAAGTATTTAGTAATATAAGATTTTTTTTAGCTTGTGAGCTTCTGTTTTAATGAATTCAATGTTCAAAAAACTGACTTAAAAATATGTTTAGCAAATGAGTTTTGTAAACAATAATGCTCAACAAGTATGTCACTTTTCAAATTTATAATACAGTAATATATAACTTTAAACAGTATGTAAGTTGCTTTTGATTTTATTTATATAACAAGCCTCTGATAAAACAACTTGTTAATATGTTTAGCTTGTAAGTACTTATTTTTTAAATAAATAAAAAAAATAACAGTATATTATAGCGAGTGAGTTTTTCCATTAAATATTAAAGACAAAAATAATATAAATTGCAATTAGACTGTAAGTTTTTTTTAAAGTTAAATTTAATATTTGATAATATATTCTTATACATAATTAGGATGTAAGTCATTATTGCATTCAATGCAAGTTCCATTATGATTATTATATTAAAATGTGTTTTAGCTTGTAAGGTTTATTTGTTTTTTTACACCATTCAATATTAAAGAGTATAATTTTTGAAATATACTTAGCAAGTAAGTTTTTCTCTGTTTTTCATGTAAATTGAGCATTTGACAAAGCAATTCAACAATACAGTCAGTATGTACAATTTTTTTTATATAAAACTCTACAACAACTAAAAATATTTTTCAATATTTAACCAGAATGTGAGTCACATTGTATATTTTATTTTATATGCAAAGTCAAGTATCTAATTAAAATCAAAATCTGAGATTGTATGTTAAACTGCCTCTTTATAAAATAAAATCCATATATTTATTTAAATCATTTTTAGCAAGTTAGTAAATTAATACTGTTTGAAAGCAAATGATATTAATTTATATTTAGAATGCAAGTTGTCTTTTTTTTGGCATATTACCAGGCTTTTAATACAATTACTAATATTTTTTTCAGTTTGTAAGTTAGCTTTCTTTTTTATACAAAAAAAAATCTTATAATGTAATCTTAATCCTTATTTAGAATGTAAGTTGTTTTTTTTTTAAATGTTTTTAATAGTAATGCAAAAACTTGTTTAGCAAGTAAGTTTTTTTTTACTTTTTATATAGAGGTAAAATTAATATATTTATAGTATGTAAGAGTTTCCTTTAGAAGCAAAATTAAATACTTGAAAATCCAATTAACATACAGCATGTAAGCTATGTAATCTTATAATTTTATATAATTAATATTTATACTGTTGCTAGGATGTAAATTTATTTTTGCTTCTACATATTATCAAATACTAATAATAAAAATATTTTATTCTAGCAAGTGAGATGCTTTTTACTTGTTTTAATAATTAAATATATATTTAAATATCTTATTAGCTTGTGAGTTATTTTTGCATATATAAAGCAAAAAATTTGTTATACTAATTGAGAATATATTTAGAAAGTAAGTCTTTCCAACAATTATATATAACACAATGAGCTAAAATTGCTTAGAATGTAAGTGTTTTTATAGATTAAACAAAAGAATGCATTGAATGTAGTAATATAACAGTTTGTAAGCTCATTCTTTTATATAGTCAAGTTGAGCAAGTTAAAAGTTTTGTTAGCAAGTAAGTTTTTTTTAAGAAAAATCAGAATAAAATATTAATTATTTGATAAAATTACAATTAGAATGTAAGATGATTGATTTATTTATATAAATCACATTAAACAATTTAAATATGTTTAATGATTTTAGGTTGTAAGTTTTTCAACAAACACTTTCAATGTTCAAAATAACTTATTTAGAATAAATTTAGCAGGTAAGTATTTTTTATCTTATATATTAAGTGATACATCCAATAATTGGTTTGAAACATGCTTAGGATGTGAGTTACTTCTGAGACTGATACAATATATATTCAATAAAGTGTTTTAAATTTTATTAAGATTGTAAGTACAATTTGATTTTTTTATATTGGATGAATGGAAAAAGATAACTTGAGATATATTCAGTATGTAAGTGAGTTGAATTCTATTAGCTTTGACATTTACTCAAGTAAAATAAAATCTCTATAGCTTGTATGTTTTTTTTAGTATCTATGCAAGATCTAATAGTCAAACTCTCAAATATATATAGGAAGTAAGTTAATGTTGATAATACTTGATTGAGACTATTTAATTTTTTATATACATTTTTCTTAATTCATTTCTGTTTTAGCATGTGGAAAATGTGACACATATTATGCAAAAATACAATTATCCTGATAAAGTGAGTTAATTTGATTTTTTTGTTGTCCAACTTTTTAACACAATTTGTTGATCAGAATTGTGGTTTTACTGAGCTTGCAGGTCTGTTTATTCCTAATATTTCCTTTTTTATTGACTGTTTTTTTATTATTTAGCACTTTTAATTTGCTTGGAAAACTCTTTTTGGCTCAAGTCAAATAACTCATTTATTGAAACATTTGAAACAAGCTTGGAAAAATACATTACAATTGGATTGCAGGAAAAAGTTCAGACAGATCTAAAAAACTTGGACAAGCTATCTCAAGATTCAAGCAAAAAGTCTGCTCTTATTCAACTAATTTTGAAGAATCAATTTTGTATGTTACTTATAATTATTACAGTTATGTATTCTGACTTAAATTCATTACATTCAGCTTCTAACATCACTTATAAAAAATCAAGTGTTTTAACCAGTATTAAAAAACTGTTACAAATGTAATATAATTTTATCTACATTATTTGTTCTACTTACAATAATGATTGTTCCATGTTAAATCATTGAATTATAAGTGTTTTAACTTGCAAATATCACAAGAATTTCACATCTAGTGAGCAACTCACGGTAAAAATCCTGCAAAGACAAGCTATCACAATAATTCTTTATTGGTTTATGCAACTTGTAGTGGTGCCCTATGTTAGAAAGCAGACCCTAAGAACAATATAAGTTTATTCCCTCAGTCCAATTATAATTGACTATATTGACTGTACCTAAGAACGATATATAAGTTTATTCTACGGTTCAGTCAGTCAGTAGGCAGTTTCTTAGTAAGTATTGCGACGTATACCTCATACCGATTATAATTGACTGAGCGGTTGTATCCTACAGCGGTCCAATATATATGTCCTGGGTGAACAATGGGGTAGTTGTTCACCGTTCAGTACCTTGTGGCACAACGTAGCGATATTGGCCATGTGTGCCAGTGTGACGACTCGGAGTGTCTATGTGATATGCTAATGTCAATGTCCAACACCCTAGGCAATTGTTTACGTTGTTCATGCCGAAAACAATGTTCGCATCTGTAAAAAACTCTTATTATCAACAAAATGGTGACTAATGTTATTAAATGTATTCAAAGGCCGAAGAGATAGTTACATTTAGTTACAAATGTTACTATCTCTCGGGGAGTAATTTCCTGAGCCTTGACTCTCGGAACGACTGCCAGCTTACTTCACAGCCTTAACACCTCTTCTGACTAATCATCTCCTTCATCATTTCCAGAGTGTATATACCAAAGCTTCTGATTGTTCCCCCAAGAACTATGGCCACTCAGCCACCGAATCCTCTCCCGTCTTCAGTAGCAAATACAAAGTAGGCATCATCGCTGACTACTTGAATGTTTGAGAGCTGCTTACTTAATGAAAACCCTTTGAGATTTCGATTCCTTGTGGTGGGCAGGGTGAGATTCCGCTGAATGAAAAACATCACAGAAAGTAGTCACAAAATTACAGAGTGGAGTAGGTAAATCATCACTGATTAGCAACATATTCAACCTTAGCATCAATGTATGTTTGTTGTGCTACTATAGGTTCGAAGGATAACCCAAGTACGGTGAACAGGACATTGATATTGCTCATGATCGCGCCGGAAGAGCGGACATTCGGCATGGCTATACTTTTCGTGCAAACCAACGCTTGATTCTGCATGATAGCAAAGGTTTCGAGGCCGGGTCTCAGGAGCAATGGAATTTGGTAGAGGAGTTTATACGTGAGAGGTCTGAGTCATCAAGCGAGGACCGCCTACACGCTATCTGGTAATTTTGCATCCTTGAAGTACGAATTTATGTGGATAATTTTGTCATCTAGGTTGTGCATCGAAACCCCTCGCACGGGATCCAGACTGTTCGAGAAGGGGGACGAGTGGCTGTTAGACCTTGCTGCGAAGGGTGAGATTAGCCTTGTCCTTTCGATGACTTCCACTCACCCGTGAAGAAGTCAAGATACCAGTGATATGTGTCTTTACTAAATACGATCTTCTCGTCAAAGAACGCCTCAAACGAAGCAATGAAGAGAATGAGACCTACACTATACTTCCAAGGTTTCTAAGGCGACCCTCTCGCAAAGACGAGTCTCGTCAAAAACACGCTGAAGCTGAAGCTCAGAATCTTCTGAAAGAGCTGATCAGTCAAACTCGGCAGTCATTCGACTACATCACAGTGTCAACAGACCCTATGTTTCCATACTTTCGTTGAGTGATATTCATTCATTCGTATCCTGTCACAACACTGATTACCTCCCTCAATTAGAACGAATAGACATGTTCAGGAAACTGTTTGAAGCTACTCAAAAGTGTTTACATGTCAAGGAATCATTGATGCCATTGGCCATGGCCCAGCAGATTAGTGCGAAACCAAAGGTCAATTACTGCATTGAGTGCGTAGGCGGTTTTGAGACCGGCCTTGATTAAATCCTATACTTACTGAGCTTGCCAACAAGGAACGGCTTCAACAGTAAAGTATTTTATTAATCAATAATTGTAAAGACTTATAAGTCAATTCAGAATACTGGAGAGAATTGGGATCAAGCCCTTACTTTGAGGGCCAGGCCTTAGTAAACTGTCTGCGCCGTATTCATGAGGATATAGTGACCGTTTGGAATTTTATAGATCCGGACAAGGTGAACTACGTTGATTGTGTCTTGTGCAACACCACTCATGATTGCTTAAAGCTACTGTTAGAAGGGGGGTTCTTTGCACAAATGCTTGACCTGATTCAACCACTTGCGCCTACTCCTTTTGGACCAGAAATGTGAGTCCGATATACAAATAGCTAGTTTATCAATTTGAATGTACTAAAGAGCATCTCCAGAACCACTTTGCCGAGTGTCACGGACAATCCTTGGTTCCTAAGGGTGCTGGAAGTAGCGAAGCTCCCAGTAATTGCAATCAGATTCTTTTTCACCAACTACCAAGCCACGTGTGTGAAGTCATTGACTCCCAATAGAACTGACTTCATTGACGTTCTTTTTTTGTCGTTTGACCAGCCCGCAAACGGCTCAATGTCTCGCAGCATACATCATCGACCTCACATTGATTCTATACGATCTTTTCGTAGGTACACTGCAAGGCGATTCGCGGAAGTCCCTGAGCAATCGACTCGTTATGGACGCAGTGAGACGGTATAAGGATCACAGGTCACGGGTCGTGCATGATGATGTCCGTGACAGTACTACTTCGAGAAGAAGCAAAGGATACATTGCGGATTTAATTTATAAGTGGCTCGATAACAGCGCATTGTAAGCTTATCTGCGTCGAACCTGTTTTTCTTATTACTGACGAACTTCTTTCAGTGAAGCAGATGTCTTGTCGCCGACGGACTTCGTGTCGCAACTTGAAGTCATATTTCAGGACGGATCTCGACGTCGACAATTGCTGGCTTCCAGGGGCGAAGACGCCCAAAACCTTCTCGATTTATTTCAATGGGTAACTTACCCGTCGTTTTATCTATTCATTTAAAGGACTTGATAATTTCTCAGCTCCTTGACATGCCTGATACCGATAGCTCCTTCAAGCGTAAGCTAATAATTGGCGCTCAAAGACTCTGCAAAGATTCCGGCCTTTACCCGACTTGTTACAGCATTAGTGGTATCAACGTTACCGAAAAGGATCCGATAAACGGGGGTGGATATGCCGACATCTACCGAGGTAATTTCAAGGAAGACTTGTTTGTCTCAAAGTCATCCGGCTGTATCAGTCTACCGATATTAGAGACTTTATGAAGGTCTTCTTCCCTTTTCTGCTATTTTGCCTTCCCATTCTGATTCCCTCCAAGCGTTGTTCAAGAGAAGCGATTCTCTGGAGCCAACTTCGTCATTTCAATGTCCTCCCATTTTATGGGCTCTACTGGTACAAAAATCAAATATGCTTAATCTCACCTTGGATGGAGAAAGGCGATGTCAGACAATATTTACAAACGGAAAAAAATGTTGACCCTGTATCACTCGTGTGTATTGATGATTTTCATTCCGACTTCGGCATGACCGATGTTTTTGCAGGTGCTGGATTTAACCCAGGGTCTTCGTTATTTACATGAACTAGGAATTATCCATGGTGATCTCAAAGGGGTAAGTCATGCTTCAATCTGAGAGATTTATTTTGTGAAATGTATGCAGATAAACACTCTTGTGGACCGGTGCGGCCGAGCCTATCTCGCTGACTTCGGACTGTCGTCTGTGTCTGACGCTACCACACTGGCGTGGACAATGCTCATGTCATCTACTGCCATGAATGCAGGCACTCTTCGGTGGCAAGCACCCGAGTTACTTGAAGGCCAGCCAAACACCCGTGCGAGCGACATATATGCATGGTCATGTGTCTGTTATGAGGTAACTTCCTTCTTTCACTCTTGTGTGTCAGCGTGGGTAGCATCCTTCAGATCTTTTCCGGGAATATTCCTTTTCATACCATAAAAAACAACAACAAAGTTCTCTCGCAGGTCATCCAGGGTGTTAGACCCCAGCGACCATTTGGTGCCCGTGGTTTGACAGACAGTATGTGGGAACTCATGCAAGATTGTTGGGCTCAAAGTCCGAATGATCGTCCAACTATCGACGTGGTCTCGAGACGTTTGGCCCGTGAACCGCACGTGGATGTGAGGCCAAATGCAGTAGACATGATGACTCCAGCACGCTTTCGTACTGCTATGCGGGAGAAACCGGATTTGTCTCGGCTTTCAGAATTAATTCAAGTTATCGGTGGTAGGGTATGATCCCTTAGTATTGGGGGGAGATGCGTAATGAGAGGATCATTACTCATGGTACAAATTATTCTATCAGGAGGGACAATCACTATAACCCTTTCCTTTCATTGACATAGACTTTGAGTTGTGAATGAATCTTAATAATTACACTTTTGAGTCCATCCTGTTTCATACATGATACAAGCTAGGGTACAGCTAATTTCGGACTTCTCAGGTCATATACTCCAGGAGACAAAGAAATCAAAAAATGATAGTAACTCGTGAACTCGAAGAATGACCAGGCTAACCAGACTAATGGCGTCTGAAGACATTAAAGAATAGAGCATACGATAATCAAGAACAAAGGAACAGAACTTGAATCACTTATCCCCTACGCAGTGAGTTTCGGAATGACTTTGACCATCTGGTCAATGTTGATGAATTGAACCCATTTGTTCAAATCGTCCGTTGAATCGTAAAAGATGAATTTCGAATTGGTAGTCCCTCGAAAAAAAGCGCATACGCATTCATACTCCTCATTGATGATTTGGTCGCGGCGTGCGACAGCGAGGCATGTCTTCCATATCCGAAACTCCCATCCCGTAAGAGGATACGAGTCACCCATTGCGGTCTCTTCTGGAACGTTGAACTCGAGCCGTGCGTAATCGAAACCGTTTGCATGTCCAATTGCTTTAACGTACGCTTGTTTTAACGCGAGGATCATGCAAAATCGGCGCAGTCTGGTAGCATCGTCTAAATCCTGGTTGATGATCCCCATCTCTAGCGGAGTCAGCTGAGAAAGTTCAGATGAGTGGAATATTTATTTCACGGAATCGATGTTGGACGTACCTTATGTGCTTGAGATTCTATATACTCCGACACAGGTGTGCCTTTCGGCTCCACCTGCACTTGCTTTGTCCCAATGCCGATATTGACGACGCGGTGCTTAACACCTTGGACCATAATCATGGAACAAAGAGACCCCTCGAACATCGAGTGATAACCTATCATGGAATGCATAAAGCGTTCGGCAGACATGCCGTCCTGGGCCTGCGGTTGATAAAAATGAGATGAGGCTCGATCATGGATACAGAGTGATACATACATAGCTCACCTGCTCGATCCACCGCTTTCCATTCGCCATAGCCTCATCCTTCCACTTTGCACGAGGTATTCGTCGATGTCGCATCATGAGTAATGGCAGCATTAAGGTCATCATCAGACCTAAAGTTGAGTGTAAGTCTCTATTCTCGCCTATCTGACCGAGGAACGAGACGCACGGAAGGTATCTGAATCTGTGGGATTGTAATTTACTTTTGTATGTTCAACGCATGTCTTACAGACACCGTAACAAGCGTCGTATTCCTGAATTCAATAACACGTTTGTTGATTGTAAGCGCCACATAAGAAAGGCGGATGACACACCTCTTTTGTGTATTCACGATTCAACGATAATTGCCAACATATTATCGGTAGACTCCCTGGAGGCGGACCTCTGTATTGGCGCGCACTGGTCGGCACAGCCCCTGGGACCGGTGTTGGCTGCGGTCCAACTGTAGGCCGAAGAATCAGTGGGCCAGGGAAAAGCTGATGAATGAGAGATGTGCATACCGTCAGGCATAGATGAGGGGTGTTAATGGTTCAGGTGCGATGTGTCTTGTCGTTGGTACTTAGCAGCGAACATGAGGCTTGATGTGATGATATAAATGCATGGTTGGACACGTGCACGAGCCAAATTCTTTTTGAAATTCATTCTTTCTACTTAGCTACAATACACAATTTATTTATTGTTCAAGCATGCAGCCTCGAATGTCTCATGCGGCTGTACCTCTCTGTCTGTTACTTCGTCTGCCAACGGCGAGGCATATACGAAGAGCATCTCGACGCGCAGTGTCCCTTGCACAGGAAACCCATCCGCAGTCCTGTTTGATTGATTCCCATTGCTTGGACACTTCAAGTTTCTCTCCCAGTCCGGATCATATCCCACTGGGGTTTGCGAACTCAGTCGATCTGAGATTGCGTTTTTTATCCCGAAGAGTGCATAAAAATGGCTCGTTATTTTCTTTCTCCTTGACGACGAATCATATTGATGCATACAGACGGCTAACCGTATGGTGAAATCGAAGCAGATGTCGCCCCAAGCTCAGGTCCAAACTTCGTAGCCAATTCCATTCGGCGGACAATAAGTGGTCAGTTGGACTACCCAAATGAATCAGGAGATCCATAGTGATTCGGAGGAGAGATATGTATAACTTTTCCGTGTCCCTTTGTCGAGCCATTATGCTCATTTTGAAGAACCCAGGTATCTCCTTCGCAAACGATATGGGCTTTAACAACTCATTTTATTACCTCTCACTGGAATTGATGAATATTTTCTTAGCTAACTGCGTTATGTGTGCAGCGACGTATCCAACGTTCCGCAACCAAGGGGTATACGCATTTAGATCGTTTACGTGGTTTACAGCCATTGTTGCTGGAGGTCTCATTTGTCAACTCAATATTTGGGTTCGTATACAATCGTTACTTTGAGATATATGGACGAAGCTTCCAACCGGGATAACGAAGAAGATCCTCTTGGAACTCATCGTAGACCAACGGCACAACACAGATTGTGGCATGTTTTATGTCCGAATCCAGTTACTACTTGAAGGCCTTTTTGTTGAGACTCGACATCAGCAGACTTCCTTTTTCGTCTTTTGCGAGCTTGCGCCCCACGCGATATTTGTTGTATTAAAACATTACTTTTATAGTCTAAAACGAGGTTTACACAAATCCATACTCCCATCAACAGTCTACACTACTGTGCGAGACTCTGTGGACAAGCTAGCATTATTTACTTCCGGTGTTAAGTGACTATTGCTATCATCTCGAAGGGTGTGTCGTGTCACTCACACTGGCTCACACTCTTCGTATTGCAACATAAACATAAACATCCTGCTATATATACATCTACTATATTGTCCTGGTAACGAATAAGGAGGACAAAATGGACAAAGCATCCCATTTATACTTACACAATGTATCTGGAAAGATGCGGAAACCATTGTCAGAGCAAAAATACACACATAACAGATCACCAACTGCTTCGGAATCACCAAGCTATTCTGGCTAGGAAGCCCTTGGGGTACATCCTCACCAACAACTTCCTTGTCTCATCCATCAACAACATACTCAAGGCTAAAGCAAACGCGATGAACCCAAACTCCGACGGGATCGACGCAGTAGAAAACAAGCGCTGGATGCTGGGAACATTCGTTACAAGAGCCATAACACCGAACGATAGATTGATGACAGCAACAAACCACTCGTTCCTATTCTCAGTAAGACGGCTCTGAAAGATAGATAGACGTTTGTTACGGACAGAAAAGATGTTGATCGACTGCAGAACGACGAGGGTAACAAAGTACACACATTGGGCAGTATTGTTGAAGTTTGTTAGGGCTTCCGCAGTGTACCCGTGAAACCCATCCGAGTATTTCTCGAACGATAGGAAGAGAGCGCCTATAGAGATACGAGCATACCGCCAGTAGTAGAAGAAGAACATCGCATGCGCAATAATTGTCTCCATCATGCCTATGAAAAGATAGGCCTGGGTATAGATCTTGAGGTTGATGAGGTGATCCTTTTTGTGATTGCGCGGAGGGAGCGCGAGGAGGTCGAACTCTTCTTTCTCCCAAATGAGCAAAAGGCAGGGCAGGAGGTCTGTGAAGCAGCAGATAATGATCGTAAGGAATGGAGAAAGAGGGAGGGGTACGCCGAAGTAAACATGGAGAATGATGGGCCATACTGCAGAACAGCTACCCGCAGGTAAGAGATATGTGATAACCTTTTGCAGATTCTGAAACACCAGACGTCCAAAACGAATACCACCGACAATTGAGTCAATATTTCCCAAAAGAACAAGATCAGCAGCTTCTATAGCTACATCACTTCCGGTAACAACAGCGACGCCAATGTCTGCCGCTTTAAGGGCCGGGGCATCGTTGACTCCGTCGCCAGTAACTGCAATGACATTGTCTCGCTTTTGGAACGCATTAACAATGCCCAGTTTCTGCTCCGGTGTCGTCCTTGCAAATACGATTTCTTCATAGCGCGTGACAACGTCCCAGTGACCTTCTGTGAACAGAACCAAATCCTTGCCTTCCAACACGAGACTTTTCTGAATCCGATTGGCGGGGTCACGACAGCTTGGCAGGGACCTCATATGCATTTGTTGCATTTGTTGAACCACGTCCGCCACAGAATCAGGCTCGGCATGAGTGGTAAGAATCCCAACTTCCCGCGCAACGGCGGCAGCTGTCAATCCAAAATCTCCGGTAACCATGAAGAATCTGATACCAGCTTTTCTACAGTTCTCTACTGTAGCAGCAGATTCAGGGCGGGGAGGGTCCATGAGCCCGAGAATGCCTACTACCGTCAATTCCTCAAGACCTTTCTTAGAGATCTCAGCGCTGAAGTCGTTTGTACCAATGGTGTGGTAAGGCATGTACTCTCGCATGCAGAGGAGGACGACGCGCTGTCCGCCGCGAGACCACTTCTCCTGAGTAGCAATGAGTTTTGCTCTAGCAACCGAGTCAAAAGGCTGAATGTCGTTGGTGAGAGCAGAGTAATAGGATGTACAACTAGGAATAAGGACGTCTGGAGCACCTTTTACAAAAACGAGTTTTGTTGATTTCTTTTCTTGTATAGATGAACAATGGTGCATCGTAAGCATCCATTTGTTACGCGAATTGAAGGGGACTTGGTAGATTTCAGGGTTGAAAGCACGAACAGCAGGCGCGTCTCCGAAAGACCCGACGAAGCGGAGGATAGCACGGTCTGTTGCGTCACCGGTGATGTTTCGTTTCTCAAAGGGGACAGTATCAGTAGTAACAGCGTCGAAAGTCGCACCATTGCAAAGTACCGCAGCTCCGTGAAGCTGCTGAATGGCGGAACCTGTTCCATACGAATTTTTTGTAAAGTTTTCCTGGAACTCCTGGGCTGTATACGTCTTATCGACGAAACCAGCGGACATGACAGACATTATGTTCTGCGTGAGGGTACCAGTTTTGTCGGAGCATATGATAGTAACGCAGCCTAGCGTCTCTACAGTGGAAAGTGACTTGGGAAGGACTGATGCACTTTTCATACGCTGGGCAATAAGAGTTAGTGTCAGAGTGACAGCAATCGGCAATCCTTCAGGAACGAAAGCGACAATGCAACCCATTGCTTCAGTGAGCATCTGTGCAGCACTAATGAAGCCATGGTGGTCGTTTTTAAGCCATGCAAGCCATACGATAAGGATAGACAACGAGAGGATAATAGTGCAGAAGATGATGATCCGCACGAAACGCCAGATCTCCTGCTGAAGGAGTGTCGGCTTCATTTTGGTATTACACGTGAGCTTTGAAATACGCCCCATGACCGTACGACCACCCGTCAATACTACAACGCCTTTGGCACGCCCATTCGTAAGATGTGTGCCCATGAGAGCGATATTAGGCGCCTCAAGGAAGGTCTCGCCTAGGGGGTCGACATTACCTTCGATCTCTTCTGGCTCACCTGTGAGCACAGCGCGATCAAGGCAGACGTCGTCGGATGTCTCAATCAGCCGAATATCAGCTGGCACCTTGTTTCCAGCAGACAGTATGACCACATCGCCAACAGTCAAATCCGCGGTGGGCATTCTACTTGTCTTTCCTTCTCGGATGACGACACATTCTGATGGGAGAAGGTTAAGAATGGAATTCATGATTCGGCTCGTGGACCAGTCTTGGAACGCGAAAAACGAAGCCTGTGACAAAATGACGATAATGATCAGGATGGCGAGAGCAAGATTCGTGTTTGAAGAGTTTGGGTTGCCGAGGGGTCGCCAACTGATAAAGAATATAATTACAGCGACCCAAAGAATGGAGCAGAACCCGCCGAAGAGATGACCGACGAGCTTCCAAAAGTACACGGGCTTCTTCTCAGCGATCGTATTCTTCCCATCTCGCTGGATATTGCGAGCCGCTAGAACGTTGTCGATACCACGATCCGCACTGGTGCCGAACATGGCGCAGACCTTCTCAACAGAGACGTTATGATAAGTAAGATGTTCGAAGAAGTCGGAAACATCGTCTTGAGGTACTCCAGGGTGCTGGTGTTTCGATACCCGAATGGAAAGTGCGCGGAAACCGATGGGAAGGGAGACTTTGGGGTCGACAGCAGACGAATCGTGGTATGCAAGTCCTGGAACTATCGGACGAAGCTCCAGGAAGTCTTCCCGGGTGCGGACCCTTTCATAACTCATGACAATGCTGAACAGTGAAGGTAAGTCGGATACAAGTAACGCACATAAATCTTATCACATATCTGAGCGCTGATGTTGCGCCTGAAATTGATGGATAGGCATCGCCAAAGAAGCTCAGCGCGGTCATATTATGCCGCAACACATTGATCGACATGACTGAGTATATAATTACCTGCCATTGTCTGCCCAAGAAAGAGGAGAGTTTCGAAGGCTGATTGTCCTTGCGTGACACATGTCTTGCAAATGCATTCGAGTAACTTTGATTCCATCGCCGTCAACGACAAAATGGAGCCTTGAGAAAGCTTGCATCTTGAGAGAGCTTGTATTGGCATAACATGATGTTCAAACATTAAAGAAGCACTCCCAGCTGTAATGAGCCTTCCTAGAAGGAGATGAATCTTCTCGCAGAAGAGTATAATTCTGAACCTACGCGCAAAGGACTATAAAACTGTCGTCAAGGTTTTCTTTCGACTATCATAGACTGAGTTTGAACTTTTGACATGATTGATCGAGATTTTGGGGTTGTTACAGGACGTCAAGCTAAATCGACCAAAATCTTGATCTGGACCAATTCTGCTGGCTTTCACTGGTAAACCATCATCAACCAATGACCTTTGTCTGATCCGATCTCATTTCAATCCTGTGGATCACTCCTTTTAGCCCAGACAATTCCACAGCCTGTTCATACACCTCCAAACAATCTACTAAAACAAGCACTCACTCTGAGACTTTATAGACTCATTTTACAGAGTTTTAACACACTTAGTAGCAGTAGTACTCAATTTTTAGGTGAATATCTTGTATGTTAGCCTTAATATTGACAACTTTATTGTTGTCATGACTTATTTTCAACTTTCAGGACAAGCTTATATTACACTGACTTTTTTCTTTTCAATTTTATCTCTGCCATTATTGAAATCACTAAGTATTTTTGACTCTGTAACTTTTACATCACAACTGACATATCTTCAAGTTGAACTTTGTCAGGTCTTGCTGGGGGGTTTACTCTGTTGAGCAAAAACTTACTAGTTTGGTTTTATGAATGAAAACATACACATTGAAGAGCTATAGAGGAGTAGTGCTAAAGAAGTGAAAATGGAAAAAGAAAAGGATTATTAAGTAAAGATGGAGCTAAAATGAATAGAAGAGGTAATTAAAAGGAAATAAGTAAGTATTGCTGACTTAGGTGCTTACTCTGTTGAGCAGGAATGTACTAGTTGAGTTTCACTAAGAAGGGAGACTCATACAGAGATGAAAAAATTGGTGCTGGGAGTTAGCATGGAGAGAACAAATAAAGAGAAGAGGGAAACTAAAGAGAAAGGAGCTAAAAGAGAAACTAGAAGAAACTAAAAATGTAGTAAGTAGAGAAAGTAGAGCAGGAATATATAATAAGGGGAATGAAATGGAGAAGTAATGGAGTTGAGATGAGCAGAAGAGTCAAGACAGAGTAAAAGGAATTGAGATTGAAATAAAGGGGGATAGATAAATAAGAAATAGAGTAGAGGAAAAGGCAAGGGAGAAAAGGAAGAGACAGAGCTGAAAAGAAGTGGAGTAGAATAATTATAATTAGAAATAAAAAGGAATAGAAAAGATTTGAGGGAAACAAGAAGAGGAAAAGAAACCAGAATAAGTCAGAGAGTTAAAGACAAATTGAGTCAAGAGAGTTGAACAGAATAGATAGGAGACTTGAGAAAGTTGAAAAAGAGTTGAAGAACTTGAGACAAAATGAGGCAGAAATGGAAAGAGTTGAAAGAGTGTGAAAAAGATTGATTCAAAGATGATAGAAACAAGAAATAGAGAATAGAAAGAAATAGGAGAGAGACTAAACAAGAAACTGGGAATCTAAGCAATATCAAGACTATTATATAGAAATTGTCTGAAAATGCAGGAGTGTTGTAGCTTATCTAGGGAAACTCAGTAATCTTATTTTGGTGATTAAATCAGTGATATTGGAGATTGGAAGAGAAAAAAGTAAGGGTTGGTGTAGTTCTATCCAGAAGAGTGTGGTGAGGTTATAATAGTAGGCAAAAAATGGAGTAGATAGAGATTGTGACAACTCATTCACACTCTTTGAGATAATACTTCCTCATACAATCTCTGACATCACTGATCTAATCTCCAAGATTATCAAACATTCTAAGACAGACTCAAATTTCTGCTGCAAACAATCATTCCTGATATCTTGCACAAGTTACTCTAAATAATCACCTTGTGGAATCTGACTGCTGCACAATTATTATACTACACAATCTCATCACTGCTTAATTATTTTCAATGCACAATCATTTCCATTACCTGAGTGTAAGGGTAATCTCTGGAAGTTATAGCTCAGTCACACAGCTGGCTCTATCCCTTTTCTTCACTCATTTCCCTTTACTATCTCCTATTTTATTTTTTCTTCATTTCTGTTTTTTAATTTATTTCTCAGTTCCATTTTTCTAACTCTTATTTTATTTTTATTCTACTCTTATTTTCTGTCTTTTTTCTTTAGTCTTCTTTTCTTTATTATTGTCTTTAATCTTGTATAGTTACTATTCTTTATATAAAAATTGGGTCTTATACACTTGAAACACTTAAAAAATTAAGAATTTACTAAAACCCATAATGCTGCTACACTACACACTATACACTCTCAATGCTAATCTTTTGTAGCATATTGTCTATATATGATTATGATTTTAAAACCCTTGCTTCTGCTTTATTATCCTTCCTCCCTTTTATTTATTAATTTTATACTTTTCATTCTTTTTTCTTTCAGCAAATTCTATTCTATTCTTACTCCATCTGATTTTTATTTGCTTCTCTTGCTAATGCTACTACTGAAATTATTCTCCTTCTGTTTCTTAGTTTTCTCAGATTTTTAATCTTCTTCAACTACCTTTACTTTGTATTTGCTTTCTTGTAATTTTAAAAGTGATTTTTATTTTAACATACCTTCTTTCAAATACTTTTTCTTCTGAAAATCTTCAATCAGTGAGTCATTGCTCAAGGAGTCATTGTTGTAAGCTAGCTTATAATATGCCTTTATCACTATTTATTCTCTTCATTTATTTGCTTTTCAATAGAAAAAAAAGCATAAATAAACAGATAGAAAGTAGACTGAAAACAAGATAAATAGAAGAAAATAAAAAAAAATGAGATTAGAGAATCTGGTCACAAGTAGTTCTTCAATAAGTCACATTATTTAAGTTTTAGTATGCATCTAGTTGATTTTTTTCAAAGCACTATTAAAGTATTAGTTTTAGTAAAATAGAATACTATTTTTCATCATAGCCATTATAGCTATAAAAAGACTATATATGCTAAAATATTAAATAAGTAATTGCTGATGTAGATAATTAGCCCAATAAAATATTAAATATTATAATAGTTTTATAGCATTTGCTAATTTCAAATATAATCAAGTTTACTTATATCTGAGCAATTACTGTCAGGAAATATTGATTCAAATGCTTATTTTAAAGAAGAACATGCCTTGGTTTAAGGTTTAAAGTAGATAAAGCAAACTAAAAAGCACATTAAAGAAATTATTCAAAACAAATTGTAATAAATGTGTTAAAATTATAACTTACAATGATGGCACTCAAAAGAGTTGCTAAAATTAGCTTAAGGATATATTTTTCTGGGATTTGTATTGCTAGCTTTTATTATTTAATTTTGAAAAATCTTTTTTATGGCTAGCAAGAAAGTTGAAAATGCTAAATTTAGCAAGTGACCTTGAAATATACTAATAGTTACATGCAGTGCACAAAGGACAGCATACTTCTATCCACAGTTTACTATACACTTCTCAGCAGCATGCTGCTAAACTTGTTACTCTTGATGCTTTGCTTATTTTTTCTATATTTTTAATGCACTCTGCTTACAGCTCACTGTTGTAGCTACTGTTTACATCTACACTTATCTCTTAATAATGTTTATGGAAGTTACTTATAGACAACACCAGCTTCTTTACACTTTTAACACCTTTATACTCAATATGCTAAAGTTACCAACAATTTCATGCCCTATCTAAGTAGCATTACTTTTTTAAGTGACTTATTTGAGCAGCACTAAAAAAATCTGCTATTATCACTGCTAATAACTACATCCACTAAACTATCTAGTAGCATATATAAGCATCCACATGCACTGAGCTTAGCTATTGGCTTTCTTTCTGTCAATTGTAGCACACATCTAAATGGCAACTGACTTTCTCCTATTATTACTATCAGAGCTTCAATAAATTTATTAAAAACCTGTTTAAACTCTTTCACTATATATATAGCTTAGCAATTGACTATTCTTACAAGTTTATTTACTTTATTGTACTTTACTTTGTTAGAGTTTTATTATACATAGTGTATTATAGCAAATATATAAACATTGCATATTTGTATAATATATAGTATTTCTCCCTCTACACATTGCTTTCTCAGCATGTAATTATCAATAAAACCTTTTTATACACAAGTTTATAAGCT
>QLON01001368.1:0-25078 GCA_003313675.1 Termitomyces heimii
CATGCACCCCTTCCTCCTCCCCTCCCTCCTGCTGGGAATGGGCTAGGGCTCGGATACTCGATGGGCACTGAATAAGTCTAGAAGTTATTGATATTGATGGAGAAGGTGAAGATGAAATCGAGCATGATGTGGATACGTATGATGAAGATGAAGAAAACATGGAAGATTTGATGGAAGAAGAAGTGCGCAAAGTTGAAGGGTTTGAGGAGTTCGAGTCTATGTCTGCATCAGACAGGAGCGAGGTTGTGGAAGTCAATTCGTCAGAGGAGCTGTCTTCCCCGGCTCTCCCGACTGTTGTCATTCCGCGGTCTAGAAAGCGATTCAGCAATGAGCTTGATATCAATATTATGCATGAACACAATTACTACAAAACGACGGATGGTCTATCACTGCGTGGTGAGATGCCTCCAAAGAGAGCGCAGACAGACAAAAATAACTCACCTGCATGCAAGGTTGTGGAAGTCAATTCGTTGGAGGAGCTGTCTTCCCTGGCTCTCCCAACTGTTGTCATTCTGTGGTCTAGAAAGCAATCCAGCGACAAGCTTGATATCGATGTTATGCACAAATGCAATTACTATGAAATGACAGATGGTCTATCACTGCATAGTGAGATGCCTCCAAAGAGAGCGCGGACAGACAAAAATAACTCACCTGCATATCAACTTACAACCACAAATGGGGCAGACGTCCCCCCATCAGCTGTGAAAGCATAGCTTGGAGGAGCTAGATGATCCCCCGAGGAATCAGTTGTTGGTTAAGAGCAAGAAGATGAAGGTTTTCAGTGATGGGATGCCGTCCTTGGTCTGCGAACTACCGTCTGAGTCCCTGCCTCCAATGATGACAAGCGGCGTGTCTCTGTCAAGGCTTTCATCTGTCCCACTTTCCACCTCCATGTGCACCAGTGACACATGATGATGGGTGTCCAATTCTATGAGGGGAAGGAGCACAGGTACATTGATTACCCTGTCATGGATGTGCTGCAGATGATGGGCCATGCATGTTGGCTGAGAGAGGATAAATGGAGCCATTGTGTGTTCATGTGCCAACAGACTTGGAAGGACTTTTACAAAAAGTTCTTGGCAGAAGGCCTGCCGATTGAATCGCACCTGCCAACTTGCCTTCTGCACAACTACTTCCTCACTGAGATCACTTCAAGATGATCAAGAATAAACAGGATGCGATGGTAGGTGATATGCCTGGTTTTCTAGTTATCATTCTAAGCTTCTGTTCTGTAGGATATCTTGACCTAGATGTACTTTTACAGGTGGATGACACAGAATCCCTTTGACTGCATCTGGTGCACCCATGAGTTTTGCCCGAAGCACTTTGGCTTGCATCTTGTTTAGGGAAGATGGAGACAACACACGGTTTTGTGGAGTGGCTGGAGGAAGTGTAATCCCCACCAGTTTAGTGGCACCAGTGCTGCTGGAAAGAACCAAACTATTTGTCTCCACCTTTTCCAGGCCCACATCTGCACCACCCCCCAGTGTTCATACTTGACTTCATACTCTGCTTCATGTTGCTCACAATCTTCCTGCTCGTACTTGTAGATGCACCCATACTAGTGCTTGCAGCAACACTCGTACTTGACCTCATCTTGACCACTCTTGTCATTATCCTAGCCTCAGCCACGACAGACAAAGGCAAAGGCTCCGTCATAGCCCTCCCCCCTTCTCACTACTCTCCACACCCACAACAAGCTTGACCGATTCCCCTTTCGAACTCGCAGGCAGACTGACAAATCACTAGGGCAGGCTCACGCTCACTTTCACTCTCCCCAACCACACCGCCCACCGATGTAGAACCCCATGCATCTGTGTCGAGTGAGTAAGCTTATGGGCATGTTAGCTGTGTCAAGATTTCTGCTTGTGAACAGGTGACTGTTCCTTGGGCTATCCCACATCAAGTGGTGTCTGTTGAAGTCACCAACAAGGACCTGGTTGATAACCTCCCCTGGGTTGTTGTCTTGTGCCCAGGCCTATTAAGCAGAGGTTGGCTGAAATATATTTTGATAGAAATATCTGACACATACCTGCACAATGAGATTGATAGAATTTTCAACCACCAATTGTGCGATCTTTCCGGCTAGCTTGTTAAGGATGAGATCACAGTGATCCTAAAGCTTGTGACATGGTCAGCGTATCCATCAAGCAATGCTGAAAGGCTTGCTGGTTAACTGTCTTGACCTTTACATTTAAATCAAAGCCAAAAATAAGTAAAAACATACTAGAATACATGAAATGAGATTGCACATATGAAATAAAACGTTTTACGGCAGTAAGTGGAAAACAATAAGGCATTCAGTCAGAAAGATATAAACAGTGAACAAAAGTAATATATAACGGCCAACAGGAAGATGATGATAAAGGGAACCTCGACATAGGGCTGCAAAGCAATGACAATAGACAGAATGGCAATGCATTCAGAGCAGATAGCTACAAGCAAGATGATGATTTTTGAGACTTCAGAGACCTAGTTGAGTAAGGAACTCAAGGACAAGGATTCTGGAATGAGAGTGTGAAACTCACATTAAGAGTGTATGTTATTATGAGCATGTCCAGCTTGGCAGTAAGCATGATCTTCTCAGCTTCAACAACTTCCAGTTGAGTTCTGACCTTGATCAATTCAGAATCCATCGACTCTGCTTTGGCTTTGTACTTGGTAGTTAAAACACGGGCTGCAGATAGAATGTCCTCTACAGACGCCTTATCCTGCCGCACCTTGTGCAATTCCTTCTCGGGGTGAGCTATTGTGCTTGGAAGAAAAAAAACAAATACCAACATCCTTTAATTCTCAGACTTCATCCTCCCTTCCTTGAAGTTTCTGTCAAATATGACAAGTGTAAGCAAATGGAGGTCACAACAGAATGAGTTCAAACTCACTGCTGACAACGACGAAGCAATTGCGGAATTTGTTTGCATATAAGTTGAGAAGTTTGTTTGCATAGCTGACAATTCGTTGCATAACTGGTGAATGATATTGTCCTTGGATGAGAGCTCCATTAAAGCTTGCTGTTCGAAAGCATCCTTGTGGAGCTGAATATTGTAGAGATCCTTTTTGATTTGTGACAACTCAGAAGTGAGGTCTTGAATGATACTATCCTTTGCCTCAGAAGCCTAATTGGCAGCTGCCTAGAAAAGTTGATTCAATAGGCATGATTAAAAATAATTGAAAGGGGCCATACCTCCGCCTGTTCTAATTCATACCTGATACGTGCTGATGACACAGCTTCAGCATAAAGTTTATTGGAAAGTTTGACTCGTAATGCTTGGACCTCATCCAGTTTCAATTTATTTTCTTGTAGCTCCGCATCTTTCTTCAGAGTCATTTTAAGCAAATTTTTGTTAGCTGCCTCAGATCTTTTTCTTCAAGCTTTTGCTGGAGATGGGTAATCTCACCATTGACTTCAGTCCCATTGATGCCATTGGCATGAGAATTCTGGGCCAATCACGTCAATATATTACTGGGATGGATGGGAAAGAAAGCAAACAGAAGCAAAGACGCACAAAGCAACAATATCATTGTCGTCACCTCAGGCGCGCTTCCATGATTGTGAAGGGATACCAACATTGCGATTCATATTGGCAGCCGGAAGCAGCATATAAAATGGGGGATCAGGTTCTATAGCTACAGTTTCACTGTTGTTGATACCAGAGAGCTGAAGACCAATCATGGAAGTCAAAATTGTTTTATAGCGTCTTCGAGTAAGGGAAAAGTAATGTCACCGAACTGAAAGGAAGATATCAAACACGCTTATGACAAGACGAGATGAAAGGGAGATATCATACACGTTTATATTCCGAACTCTGACTCTTTGTCAATGTCTCCAACCTTTTGTCAATATATTGAAAGAAAGAAAAGGGCTTTGATAGCTCACCCACGCACTTTGTTTCCTGTGCATGAACATGCTCATCTTTTGCAAACACGCTAATCGCCTCACACTCGTATCAAAAAGGGACGAGTGCGTAATGAAAAAAATGAAAGAACAATTGAAGGCCCCAAATAGATTATGTAATGAACCTGGACAAAGGGGTCTTTGTCCTAAAAGCTGAATCAAATGCCAAAGCATGATTGTGGAGATAGACATATAATCATCACACGAGGACGGCATGTTCTTGATAAATTTCCAAGCCAATATGAGACTTCACGTCGAGAGACCATATCCTCTGCATTCAGCTCACATTGAATTCATTACACTTCCACCTCCGCCATTCCCGCCAACTGCCACGTGTATGGAGTTTGGACCCAACAATCCAACTGCGACAGTAGACCCGGAAGCTCCGGACACCAGCAGCAAACCTGAGGACAAGCCTCCTCAGAATCTAGAGACTCCCCACACTCACAGCAGCATCAACAGGAAGATACTGAGGCCTCATGGTGAGCCAGGAAGACCAAACAGTGGAGGTTTCAACATTGCGACCGAGCTGGCTAAGACTGGCTGGTCTAAAAAGTCTGTCAAGCAATTAGTGGTGCGTCCTTAACTTCGAGCTTTTATTTCACAATTTGACAGCTCTGAACAGAAAACTGTTCATGCTGTTGCTCAGGAAAGGCTGGATTTAACCAAATGCTACAGGAAGCAGGACAAGAGAGATGTCAAGAAGATATGTGATGAGGTAAGCGGTGGCTGTTTGCCATTTGGAAGGTCTGACTGGTTGTATCAGATGATCAAGGATAAAAACTGGCCAAAATTAAAGGATTACGAAGACTGCTGGCCAGTACTTTGCATTTTGAAGACCAAGTTGAAGAACGGGGCTGCAGCAGCCCACCAAAACAAGCTGAGGGACACACAGGCATGAATGCAAGCCATTATGAACAGGAGGGGGGTGAGTCCAAATCATGAACAGTAATTAGAGATAGGATATAGAAACGCAGTTATTATAAACCACGCGTTACTTTTTGAATGATTGAGCTTTTCCATGACAATGAATGTAGCGGTTTCCTTGTATCCTAGCTGAAAAGAAGGGAAATGGAAAAATAACAGAGAACAGAGAAAAGAAAAGGAGGCATACCTTTACGGCGACCCTCCAGTGACATGTCACTCCATCGAAAGGTATACTGACACTTTGATGAGGTGATTCGCTGGACAAAATTTGTTGACTGTGAGAGTGGGCACGAGCACGAGCAAGTAAAGCACCCCATTCTATATCACTGTCCACTTGATCCTGATCAAGCCCCAGTCTACAAAATGATTCTGTCAAGTAGTGTATCAGTAATGTCTCCAACTGACTGCTTCAAACATACCTCATGTCTAACCTTCTTCTTTTGACCCACATCTTTGCCTTCATTGCCCTCAGACATACCTTAGATATTGTTGTTTATAAAATCCATTAAAAGTCAATCTCTAACTAGTCAAATAAATCATTCTATAACTTGAAAGTTGTTGCGGGGGCCATACATTGGACTTTGAATGCAGATGGCACCTATCTAAGCAACCTTGTAACTTGAGGGCAGGTTTCTGACATTGAAACCGGTCATGTGCCACTTGTGATCACAAGAAGTTGGTCATATTTTCTGACGCCAGCCTGCCACATGTATATGTTCACTTCAGCCTCTTAAGTTACATATAATGGATTGTCATTATAAAATGGCTTGTGCCAAGACAAAACATGAGATAGAATAACTTACAAACGTAGTCAATTACAGGCAGAACGATGGCAGATTGAGCATCAAGCCTGGTTTAGTAATGCTCAACGATTTGAGTACGAAAACAAAGTAGTATTTTTATGGTAATATTTCATATGTAGTACAAGTTTAAGCAAGTATAGTATAGTGAAAATTGTTCAACAAGAGATGCCAAAAAAGTCTTGAGGGTGAGAAACATGTTAGCTATTGGTCCAGTACATCAATATGCAAAAGTATGAACTTGAGCATCCAGCACTGAAATGATCTCATGGGTCAGAACTGTTCCCCAGCAAAGATAGCCAGCCACAGTGTTTCATCCAAAGCATGCAGCAAGTTGAATTCATCACTACTTGTCACATGCGCTGCATGAAAAACCGGGGCAAGCTCCTCCATCCCAAAGTTTTCAAGTAATCTCTGGAGTTTCAGTGGAACCCTATCAATATCATTGTTACCACGTGAATGATGTGGGCAACCACTCCAACAATTGATGTCGCGAGAAACTGATGTCAGGTCCCTGGGCTACAGAGTCAAAGGTTAGCCCCACACCTCTTCTGAGTCACCAACCAATGCTTACCATAAAGTATTGTTCAAAGTGTTGAAGAAGGAAAAACTTATACAATGGGCTCAGCATATCTTCAGACAGACTATCCATGAACTGTTCAGGCCCAGCATTCCAAGCCGTCAGGTGATTCAAGATGGATAGATGTTTGTCATTGACAATACCCAAGCGAGCAAGAGCATCAATGACTGCTTGATTTTGCGAAAAACCCTGGATATGGGCTTTGGCAGTAGCAGCTGACCATCAACAAGGGTTTTCTTCGAGGCAGAACAGATTGTTTCCTGAAAAAGAGAAAGAATCGTAGTACCACCTTCATGAGATGACGCGTGTATACATACTTGGAGAACTTCCAATCAACCTTCTGACCAAGGGTAAATTCCACATAGTTTGTAGATGGAATATTCTTCTAATGTGTAAGTGGGGGATTTAGGATCATCTTTCTCCAGCAAGAAGCATAGGTGATCAGTCAGCCAGAGAAATCTCACTCAATTTATGTCAGCGTCAATAAATGATGATGACAAATCAATTCCCAGCTACATTACATAACGTAATAAATAAAATGGAAATGAAATTAAATTCCCAAATAAATATCTTTGGTTGTGATCATCACATCATCAACAATCATCGGTGCACCTGCTTATATAATCTTGACTTCCATGGGTGCCAGTGAAGCCTGTTTGCTATTGCAAAACCACCCATTTGGCTGTGGCATAGGGCAAGGACCCTTCCAGAAGAGTGGTTTTCTTTGGGTCAGGAGCTCTGAGTGGACAAGCCAGGCCCAATATGGATGATGCCATCATCTTCGGCAAATGCTTTGTTTTCATGAAAGGACTCTTATCAATTCTTTGTCTTTGCACAATCTGTTTCTCACTCTTTGCCGTGTTCCACCCAGAAGTCCCAATGAATTCTGGAACTGAAAATGACAGCAACATCCAGGATGTAATCAGGAGCATTGAAGAACGACTCTCGAATCTCCAAAATGCTGTTGATGGACTTACAAACAACTCCACCCTGACCGGGAGAAAAAAACTTGTTTGAAAGACATACCCATTCAAAGTTCCTCAAAAACGGGTTGTTCGCTCTGATGACCGCAACACCGCCATGCGGATTACAAGATCCAAAATGTGCAGCATCCTTGGTATTGGCAAGGATTGTAATTTCACCAATATTGTCCATGCCTACCCATGTATCCTGGCGAATTTTGATGAGGTAGAGCATTTCTGCAGCGATGACACTGCTCCGGGACCGAGTCTTCAAGACCCTTGAATTTACCTAGATAGCCCTGAATGCATTTGGAATGTATACCTTGTGGGGGTCTTTGCCTGATATGTGACTGAGAAACATCACAACAGGAATCTCAGCGAGGAGGTTGTCGCACGTTACTTCCTCAACCGAATTGAATGTCTTCATAACCATGTCAATCTCGGAGCTGGTACCTTTCCCCTACCTACTTTGCCATTATTGTCATCTTAATTCATCTTTTTGTCTGCAGCCCCTCTACCCATCCATATGCATATCTGAACAAACTGGTCCCTATATTCCAACAGTTGCAGTAGATATGAAAGAGAACTGAAGGTGATCTGAACACTGCCACATGTCAAGGCACAATCACATTCATGTATCAAGGCACGCCGCATGTCCATGACACCATTCAAGCCGGCAGAAGCTGGGGGATGATTCGAGGTGACAGGAAGCTCATTAACTCTGGAGCATATTAGCTGCTGAGGACTACGTGGTGCGCACAGATGAAAATATTCCAGTACATTGGGGAATAGAAATACATGCTTTTGCCTTTCAAATGAGATAGAAAGAAAAGTCCTTTGAGTCAAAGAAAACAATTGAAATAATTGGGCTTTAGAGAGAACAAACATGCTTATGTTCTCGACTCCCGACCCTTTGTCCGCCGCATGGTCTCCAATCTTTGTTGATATGTTCAAAGAAAAAGGACTATATAACTCGTCAATGCGCTTTGCTTCTCGCACAAGAACTTGCTCATCTCTTTCAACACGCTGATTGTCTCACCTTATTCGCACTGCATTTACAAGATGGTCCACAGTCTTGAACCCTTTACCGCAACAACCAGAGTGAGGCACACTTCATCATAATCATCCCTTGCCACTTATACATTCACAGAATTGGATAACATCACTAAATGGCCGATTCTACAGAATGTCCTATGCGCAACCAGTCATCAAGCATGTCCTCTATCAGACTAACTTGAACAGGAGGTGTCCCAACCTTCAATATCTGCTGAAACATCATGAAATTCAGCCAACCATCCATCACGCCATTGTCACCATTGTCCGAGGGCACAAAAAGTTCCAATTCCACATCTTCTTTTGAAATCATGTCAACCTCATGCTCAATCACCACATCCAACCATGGTCTTCCCAAATTTGGCGAGGAGATATATTCATCCTCAGAAAAGAAGTCAAAAAGGAATTTGTCAGCATGAGGCAGAAGGATGCGATGTTTTCCAACTTTGCTGTCTGACGGTATATGGATCCTCTCTCATCTGTGACAAGTGCCTTGATCAATACATACTATGCAGGTTTGTAAGCCGGGTGCATCAAGGCCGAATCTATATTCCAAGAAACCTAACATTCTATTATCCCTAGAATTATGAACCGATTAGTGCTTTGTCATGTATAATGCGGGGTTGTTTAGTAGGTTTTTTTCACTAACTCTACTGCGGGGTATTGCCATAGATACATCCATATGTACAGCATAGCAATCTTAGTAAAAGTGGAAAATTCATTGCAAGTATATATATTTCACATGACCAGTAGACCAATGCAGGACGCAGTATGCCTTCTTAGCAGTACTCTGCAAGAATTGTGCCATATAGTACATAAGTTGCCACCACAAAGAATAACATCTATATGATCAAGAATTTATGGAAAGAGCAGTCATAGAATGGAAGAAGCGGAACGACGGCACAGAAAAATAGTAACCAATATTATAAAAGTAATACAATGCTGCTGGCACACACCCAGCTCCTCTTCTACCCAAAGCTATTGAGTTGACACCAGAACAAAAAGTTACATGTAGAATGACTTGCTCCGGGATAAGAAGATTACAGTGAGTCAGTTACACTGAGAATATGCCACCTCCTGCTAGTGAGGACAATGAATCCTCCATGATTATTTGCTCTACGTCGCCAGTAGGCGGACTTTCCTCCACCCAGTGAGTGACAACCGTTACAGTCTGAGTTTCCAATCGCACAGCAGTGACCATATTGGTGACTACTTCAGGCTGAACGGTCACTGTATGCACAACAGAGAGAATTCCAGTCTGCTCTGTGCATTCTGCATGACCCAGGGCATCATTACTAATAACAAGAGCAGTTTGAGTAGATGCCACCTGCTCTGCCATTTCATAGACCGTTCAAGTAAAAACGACTGAAGCTTGGGCAGCAGCATCTTGGGGATGCAGCGCTGCGAAGCACGCGGAATTAAAAAAAAGGATGGGCTTAAAAAGACAAATTCAATCCAGTAAGCACAATCAGGAAACATCAAACTTACATTTAGGGATGAAAGGGCTAGAGCAGGAAAGAAGTATTGAATTCCAATTGCCAAGAATAAGAATAAAATGAGGCCCCGCTCTGCATGATGGGACCAGTTTATCACAGGTGCCGCCAAGTGTGCAACAGCAGGCTCATTATAAGGTATGTTAGGCTAGTAAGGCGTTCCACATCATATACCGGCGGTTTGAGAAATGATTAGTTCCCTTGCTCACCTACTTCATCCACACTGATGCACAAAAGTCGCCGGAACTAGATCCGCCAATAATGATGTGGAGACCATTTGAGAGCTGTGCGGTGGCAACTGTCTGTATAAGCCCTGGAAGTCGGTGATAATAAATACTGCATTACGATTAAATGGAAAGCTTACCTCTTGTGGTTAACTGTTGGATAACTTCTCGCGTTGCCATATCCAAGACATAGATGATCCCATGATCGTTTCCATAGACAGCAATGTTCCCATCTTTGGCCCAAGCGCCTTGGAACGTGACCTGCCTCTTGAATTGAACTGGAAGGATTGCCTCTGGTAGTGATCCTGGAAAGCAGTAGACTTGGGTGTAGCTTTCTGTCAGATTATGCATGAGAAGAAGGTCTTTGCAAGGAGAAAGGGCTGCGTGGCCGCTAAAACAAAGTAAGATGATAGTAATGGTGCATACATGGAACGCACACAGTGCATGTTAAATATTTTTGCCAAAGGACCTCTGAAGTCTGTGCATCTTGGCATATCCTACAAGCTAAGAATAAAAAGGGTGCAACAAGTTTTGCACTAATGATCTTACATCTCTCCATTTTCTAATTTGTGAATTAGGAGGCTCTGGTTGCCTCCTCCAAAGAATGCTAGGCTGATGGGTATTACTCCAGGTGCATCCGCAATGGTCCAGAGTTCAATTAAATCAGCTTATAATCAATGAGATCATTGAATAACTAACACATCGAATTCGACTCACCTCCATCTACACTAAATAACTTCAGGATCCCACTGTGGCTGGCAATCACAATTTGTTGATTTGCGGCATCATATACTTGTGCAGCAACACTATCATTAAACTTAAACACTTCAATGGACTTTGAAGATCTTTGGGTGAACTACTTTGATATATGTCAGCAAGATATCACAAGGTCAAAAAGGAATGTGCACGCTCTTGTATTTTGCCTGAGGAACAAGGGATACCAGCCCTTGTATGCTTCCAACACAAAGGGTTCCAACCCTATCATCAGCAGCAGACTCTGAGTCTATGCAAGTCAAAGCGGTAACCTTGCCCCAAGCTGGTTCATGAAGAGTTTGAATGGGGGTGAAGTCACTTGTCAAATATATACAAACGTGGCCATTGTCACCTGAAACAAAGCACTCAAAGGAAAAATACCAATTTACAATTCAAAACTCACTACCAATGAAAACAAGGGTAGCGTCACAGGTGAAAACAACAGAACTGATCAGGCCCTTACTACCCTTAAGGTCACTATGAAACTGGTACTGGTTGATCTAAAGGATATCAATGGAATCCTCTCAGCATAGGAATAAGTACCTGTAGAGTGGATATTATGAAGAAGGATGAGTAAGTATCCAAAAGGGTCGCGCAGAGTTAAATCTTGGCAAAAAAGATTATGTAATGAATCCAGACAAAGGCTTTGTCCTTAAAAAGGCAATAAATGATTGCAGAGATGGATACTTGTATAGAATGATTGCGTGAGGAGTCATAAAATCCAAATCAAGACTTGACAATAGGAGATGATGGGAGACAGGGCACAAGCATGAACAAGTAAAGCACCCTGTTCTGTATCACTCAGTCCTGTTCGATGGCAAGTGGATGATGAGAAAGACTTCAATCCAATGCAACAGGTAAACTGTCTTTGATAAAGCTGTCTGTAGTCTATACATCATCAGCCATAGGTATATAGAGCATCTGCATAAACTACCATTGTTGTCTTCTTCTTCCACCTCAGGGTCTTCTTCATCATCGACTTGAGCCTCAATGTCTAGAAAATGATTCTGTCAAGTAGTGTATCAGTAATGGCTCCAACTTCAATGCTTCAAACATACCTCACGTCTAACCTTCTTCTTTTGACGCACATCGTTGCCTTCATTACTATCAGACATACTTTTTCAATTCTCAGTCAAGACACTGGAGGTACTGTTGTTTATAAATTAATCTCTAACTAGTCAAATACATAATCATAATCCAACAGTCATTGAGGGGCCATACATCGGACTTTGAATTCAAATGGCGCCTATCTAAGCAACCTCTTAACTTGAAGGCAGGTTTCTGACATTGAAACTAGTCATGTGCTGCCACTTGGGGATTCCCATTGATCACAAGGGGAAGTTGGACTTCTGTCATATTTTCTGAGGCCAGCCTGTCACCATGTGTAATAAATTATCATTATCAAGAAACACAAAGTGCAAAAAATGCGGATATATTACTAGGAATAGTGAGAAACAAGGTAGACAGCTAGTTAATTAAGGTGTGCAAGAAGCTGATATTGCAAGCGAATGACAGATTAGATGCAATGTTTCAACACAGAGAAACACATACATGAACATCAGTATCTGACGGACAACTTCTATTAAGATCAGACTCGACAGATAAGTCTTCAGTCCTCCAAGGATAGGATGAGAAGATGGGATTAGAGAAGCGTGTATGAGCATGGATGATTGCTCTGTTGATGATACTGTTACTTCTTGCAAGTAAGTATTTGTTTTCCCTTATTCGAACAATTGTGTTAATATACGCATTGCACAGGAAGTGTTTTCCTCTTAATTAACTAGCTGTCTACCTTGTTTCTCACTATTCCTAGTAATATATCTGCATTGTTTGTGCTTTGTGTTATTTCATAATTATACATAAATTAAGAGGCTGAAGTGAACATATGCATGGTGACAGGCTGGCATCAGAAAATATAACTAAGTCCAACTTCCCCTTGTGATCAATGGGAATCCCCGAGTGGCAGCACATGACTAGTTTCAATGTCAGAAACCTGCCCTCAAGTTAAGAGGTTGCTTAGATAGGCGCCATTTGAATTCAAAGTCCGATGTATGGCCCCCACAACAACTGTTGGATTATGATTATGTATTTGACTAGTTAGAGATTGACTTTTAATGGATTTTATAAACTACGATATCTTCAGTGTCTTGACCAAGAACTGAAAAAGTATGTCTGAGGGTAATGAAGGCAACAATGTGCATCAAAAGAAGAAGGTTAGACGTGAGGTATGTTTGAAGTGTTGAGGTTGGAGCCATTACTGATACACTACTTGATAGAATCATTTTCTAGACATTGAGGCTTAAGTCGATGATGAAGAAGACCCTGAGGTGGAAGAAGAAGATGACAATGGTAGTTTATGCAGATGCTCTATATACCTATGGCTGACGATGTATGGATTACAGATGACTTTATCGACAACGGTTCACCTGTCACATTGGATCGAAGTCTTTCTCATCATTTACTTGCCGTCAAATAGGACCAAGTGGATAGTGATATAGAATGGGGTGCTTTACTTGCTCGTGCTCGTGCCCGCTCTTACAGTCAACAACTTTCGTCCGGCGAATCACCTCATCAAAGTGTCAGTATATCTTTCAATGGAGTGACATGTCTCTGGAGGGTTGCCATAAAGGTATGCCTCCTTTTCTGTTCTCTGTTATTTTTCCATCTCCCTTCTCTTCAGCCAGGATATGAGGAAACTGCTGCATTCATTCTCATGGAAAAGCTCATTTGTTCGCAAAGTGGCATGTAGGATGTAAAATCAATCATCGGCTCCATTTCCTGACCAGGTTGTATAGTGGTTGAGGCTCTCAAACTCGAGAATGTACAGGACCTTTGTAGAGGCATTTCTGACGTTTACTGGGGGCAGGTTCACTTGATTGACCCATCGGATTGGCCATTATACCGATTCAGCCTGAAAAAGCCATCCCGACCTCAGCTGAGATTGTGTATTTCCAAAACTTGCGGATCATACTTGTAGAATGTTTTGAATGCACTTTGCAATCAATGGGTGCTCAGCTTATTGCTGCTGGAGACAATGTCATAATCACGGATGGAGACGCTCGAGGAGTTATTGGTGTTGTATACAATGTTATGGGAGGGATAGTGACAATGGATATAAACAACCAAGATCTACACTTACTTGTACCACTTGAATATCTGCGAAAGAGGATGACTGTTGGAGACCAGGTGATTGTAGTATTTGGACAACAAGAGGGTTTCATGGGTTGGGTAACTTCAATTGATGGAAACATGCTTTTAATATATAACCACCATGCTGCATTGCAGGTGCAGAATCTGTTTTCTTGTTTGAACAGTGCTAATTGACTACTTTGTAGATTGAAGCACCCATGGACTCTGTTAATTTTTATCACAGTCCACTTATCATGGATGCTCATACGGCTGAAGTGAAAGTGGTGCTGCCAGGCTTTCACGATTTATTGATCAAGTGAGTTATGATTATTATTCATGACTCTCCCCTGACAATAAGATCAATAGCCAACCCTTAGAGCTTATAAATACAAAAAATCGGAATCTTGATTTTCTGGAACATCACGTTTGTGTTATTGGTTCACATTGCCTGAAAAATTATGAGGGAATCATCAAATCAATGCTGAGGGGTAATGATGTTCTAGTAGAACTTAATGCCACTCTTCATCAGGAACCCCTTCATCTTTGGGATTTGGCCTACCGGTAAGTTGATATCGAGTCTTAATCATATATATAATGATTCCCTTCAGTCATAACCGGAACATGAAACCGTTGATCCTTGAAAATGCAGGGGTTGGTTTCAAAGACATCAAGGTGCTGGTCAGTGACCAATTGCCTCCCTATAATTTGTTGCCTAGGTCCAATGTACCTCTGTCCTCGGTTCCTTTGGTACCTTCAACTCCTCTTCCTCCTGTATTGAGCGTGTATCTTAGTCCTGCATGAAACCCATCTTCGCGAACTCCAAATCCATCTTCCGCATTTCATACGTTTTCTCAAAATTGAACAGTCTTGCATGTCTTACAATTTGTCAGCATATTGTGCATGGATGGAAGACAAAAACTTCACTGGAAAAAAGGTTAAAGTGCAATTATTCCATACGAAGCCTATGCTTAACGATCCGGGTTGGAAAAATGGTGATTATGAAGGTAGAAGGGGGTTATGGGTCGGAACAGAAGGCTCTTTTGCATTGGTCCAAGTTAATCATGATAAGCTCCATGTGCCTCCGAAATATGTCACTCCAATGTGACCCTCTGTCCTGGGAGAAAAGGTTATGATTATGGATGGTTTGTTCATGGGTGTATCAGGCAAAGTCTTGGCTCTTGGTAAAGCTCAGGAAGCTGACTGTGTGTTTTCACCAGATGGAGGAGCTGCACCTATAACAACTTTTAGAGATTCAGTTGCAGTAATTGCTTGAATATGTACCAGTAGTTGCCTGTTGACATAAATCATATCATGGAGCACAATGTGAGTAGACTATTTTGATACCCTCATAGTAGGTGATCCCAACACTTGATTCAATGATTCTTCATGATTATGAATCTTTCAAGTTGTTGGACCAATGCATATATTGAATACATCTGTTAATAAACCAACATGGTTTGGAGGTAGGCAGGTGAATATTTCCCAATGTGTTAAATTAAATCTGATCTATGTCAGCTTTGGCATATTTCAAGGTAAGTGTCCTTGTTCAATGTGGCATATGGGTTTCTGACTTCTCTCTTCTGGGGACTTCCACAGTGTTATATAATCTGACACCATTGGCATCAAAGTCAGGAATACCAGCAGGTCAATGGTGAACTAGATAGACACTTTAATCAACAGATCGGTGAGTATCTTGTGAGTGTTCTGGTTTCCTCTCTGGTGTTTCATGCCCTCACGTGATGATTATATGTCTATCTCCACAATCATGCTTTGGCATTTGCTGCTTTGGCATTTGATTCAGCTTTTAGGACAAAGACCCCTTTGTCTGGGTTCATTACATAATCTATTTGGGGCCTTCAATTGTTCTTTCATTTCTTTTGTTATGCACTCGTCCCTTTTCAATACGAGTGTGAGGTGATTAGCGTGTTTGCAAGAGATGAGCATGTTCATGCACGGGAAACAAAGTGCATGGGTGAGCTATCAAAGCCCTTTTCTTTCTTTCAATATATTGACAAAAGGTTGGAGACATCGACAAAGAGTCAGAGTTTGGAATGTAAACATGTATAATATCTCCCTTTCATCTTGTCTCATCATAAGCATGTTTGATATCTTCCTTTCAGTTTGGTGACATTACTTTTCCCTTACTCAAAGACGCTATAAAACAATTTTGACTTCCATGATTGGTCTTCAGCTCCCTGGTATCAACAACAGCGAAACTGTAGCTATGGAACCTGATCCCCCGTTTTATATGCTGCTTCCGGCTGCCGATATGAATCACAATGTTGGCATCCCTTCATGATCACGGAAGCGTGCCTGAGGCGATGATGACAATATTGTTGCTTTGTGCATCTTTGCTTCTGTTTGCTTTCTTTCCCATCCATCCCAGTAATATATTGATGTGATTGGCCCAGAATTCTCGCACCAATGGCATCAATGGGACTGAAGTCAATGGCAAGATTACCCATCTCCAGCAAAAGCTTGAGGAAAAAGATCTTGAGCTGAATAAGATTAAATACAAATTGAGTGAGACACAAGGTGAAATCAAGACCATTGAAGTGATGTTGGAGGCCAGACAATCTTCTTATGAACATGCTTTAAAGGCATGTCACATCCCACTTGTTGTTATGTCTTCTCTCACCATTGTGCGTTTTAGGAGCTAGGAGTCAGAAAAGACCAAAGAGAGAGATGCTGACTTTCAGAAGATGAAGACTGATTTGGACACTCTTGTGCAGAAGAAAGTTGTTGAAAGGTCGCCAGAAGGTATATTCTAGACTGCTTAGCAACTGCATCTCTTTTCATCTCTGCTTTGTAGGATGCAAAGAAAGAGGCTGAGATAATTGCGGCCGAGATGATTGCGGCGCAAAAAGCCCATTCCAGAACAGGGAAAGGTACTGCAATTGTAACGACAAAGGACTTTGAAAGTCAAGCAGCCGCATTGGCAGCTCTTGAAGCAGAAAGGGATTGCCTACATAAGCAGTTGCAGTCTACACAGACATCTTCAGCCATCCTGTGCGAGGTCAACCATCAATTAGATATTGCCAATGACGAAGTCTCAACAAAGGACAAGATCATTCTTGAGCTGAAGCTTGCTCGTGATTATTTACAATCTTCCAATGACCTCTTGAAGGTACATCTCACAATCTTTCTTTGCGGTTTCCTCTTACCATTGCTGTTCAGAACCAAAAAGAAGGAATGACTGAGGCGCTCAACAAAGCGCTTGAAGAGATTGCAAAGAGAGACCATGACATCAAAGTGATTTCTTATAATAGGGACGCTCTCCAATGCGAGCGGACTGCATTAAATGATGAGAAGGTTGCTCTCCAAGTATGGTATTCTACAATCGTCACAATGTTCTCTTCTCACCACTGTTTTAAACACTCAAGGCCGATCTTGAAGCTGAGCTCAAGGAAGCAAGAAATGAATTGCAAAGCATGGAATCCCAACTGGACATGATGAGCTGTGAAAAAGATGCCCTCAATGTGAAGCTCGAAGGCCAGCTAAACATCACAAATGCTCTCGTGGCTGATCTCAAAGCCGAACTTGCATCTATAAAGGTCAATCATTCCATACTGACTCTATGTTGGAATCCCTTCTCATTGTAGCTTTGCACTTCAGACAGCCCACAAGAGCTTGCTTAAAATAATTGAAGTGAAAGATGTGGAACTAGAAGAAAATAAGTTGAAATTAGACGTGACTGAATCAAGTCGGGTCGAACTTTCCACCAAGCTTGAACTTGAAGCTGCATCCTTATTGGAGCTTGAAGCTAACTTTAAGGTCACCAATTCAGAGTTGCAAAAAGCACTGGAAGCAACTGACAGCAAAGAAAATGCTCTTGTGGCTGGTTTCAACACCAAACTTGAATCTATGAGACTCAATTTAAAGGTATATAGTTCTATAATATATCCCTTCTCATTGTAACTTTGCATTTCAGGCAGCCAACAAAAACTTGCTTAGAATGACTCTGGAGAAAGACATGGAGCTGCAAGAAAATAAATTGAAACTGGATGAGGTCCAAGCATTATAAGTCGAACTTTCTAACAAACTTGATGCTGAAGCTGTGTCATCAGCACGTATTAGGTATGAATTAGAACAGGTGGAGGTATGGCCCCTTTCAATTATTTTTAATCACACCTATTGAATCAGCTTTTCTAGGCAGCCGCCAATCAGGCTTCTGAGGCAAAGGATAGTATCATTCAAAATCTCACTTCTGAGGTCTTGCAAATCAAAAAAGAAGCTTCGACGGAGCTCTTGTCCAAGGACAATATTATTCACCAGTTACGCAATGAGTTGTCAGCTATGCAAACAAACTCCTCAACTGCCTTGTCATTATCAGCAGTGAGTTTGACCTCATTCTGTTGTCATCTGCCCTTTGCTTACACTTGTCGTATTTGACAGACACTTCAAGAAAGAGAAAATGAGGTTCAAGAATTAAAGAACGTTGGTATTTGTTCTTTCCTTCCAAGCACAATAATAGCTCACCCCGAGAAGGAATTGCACAAGGTGTGGCAGGATAAGGCGTCTGTAGAGGACATTCTATCTGCAGCCTGTGTCTTGATTACCAAGTACAAAGCTAAAGTGGAGTCGATGGATTCCAAATTGATCAATGCCAGGACTCAACTAGAAGTTGTTGAAGCTGAGAAGATCATTCTCACTGCCAAGCTGGACTTGCTAAAGACAGTACTGGCTCAGTCAGTACTAGCATCTGAGTCGGTCTCAGTATTACTTCAAGGTCAACAAGAAGTAAGATTGTTATGTCCTTCTCTCTTAACCTGTTCTGATCAGCTCTAGGCCCATGATCAAGAAGCCGAGGACAATCATAATGATTTGGGGACACCTGAACCAGACGAGGGCTAGAGCCTCCCCTACCAGGAAGAGCCGGACAACATGAATGTCAATGAAACTGATCCCCTCCCTGCTCGCAGAGCCACCTGAATTACAGCACCTTCCTTGTCTCTTGACTCTCACATTGTATCATCTGCCACTCTTGTATCTACCCCTAGAAGGTCTGTGCCACAGCTTCAGAGAACGCAAGCACAGATTTCCATTGCCCAACTTACTGAAAAACATGTAATTACAATTCCACCCCGTGTGCACATGAACTCCAGCACTCAATTGCAGGACAATTTTATCACCCTTGATCCACGTCATTCTCAGCGACTAATAAGTTTCAGAGCCGAAGAGCTTCCTACTGCCTTGCACGTGGAACATCCACAACCATCTCCCTTAACAACTTCTGCCGGCTTGAGTAGTCTTGGACCCAGAAGTACTCCGACACGTGGATGTGGTGGTTTCTTGATGCACGGCCATGTCCGTAGCATGCTTCGTGTTCCACAAAGTACCCCTAGCAACGAAGGCAATGGCACCTTGCACGTGGAACACCCACAACCATCTCCCTTAACAACTTCTGCCGGCTTGAGTGGTCTTGGACCCAGAAGTACTCTGACATGCGAACATGGTGGTTTCTTGATGCACGGCCGTGTCCATAGCGTGCTTTGTGTTCCACAGAGTACCCCTAGCAACAAAGGCGATGGCAGAGTGTTTGGACATGTTGCTCCTTAGTGTGTACGCTTGTCTTCCATCTGGAGTTCACTTAGGGTGTACTTGTGCTTTGTTTGGCAGATGTGTTGATTGACCGAGATGCGGAGATGAGTGAGAAGTTAAGCAGGAATGTGGAACTAAACAAGACAACCTGGCAACTTTGGAGATCTTGCTGCAGAATTTGTCCGATATGCAGAATAAACTGCCTCAGTATCTCATAGTTGTCTTGCACCCTTGCTTTTAAGAATTTGTTATGCGTTTCCTTGAACCACATAATAAAATGTTGGAATGTTACCCTTTCTGCGATTATTGAAGTTTCCTCAAATGTGAGGGTCTCGATTAACTTTGTTTGGTGATCTTGATATCAAAGCAAACTTTGGCTAAAAAGGACAATGAGCTGGTTTGATATCACATGCAGGACTACCCGCGATTATTGGTTATCTATCTCGGGCTCTATTCTGCTTTTTTACATGAACGACGGTGAGAAGCTTTAAGTTTGCCAGTGTACTTATGCCAGGTGCAAGGATGAAACAATTTCAGGGACTGAAAGAGGGCGTTTGGTCCCTCGTCGCACATGGAAGAAGCACAATGATATGGACCAGACTGTGCAGGTCATTGCCATGGTCAATGCCTCTTAAGAAGCAGCTTTGGCAGCCCATAATGCTGAACTGGCCAATGCAATAGATAATCTTCCAATTGGCAGCCTCACTTTACATCCGTCCGCAGTAGAACCACCTTCTCCTGGAGCAGATACTTGGTTTTCCAGGACAAGGAAACTTACGTTCCTCTTGAAAGACATCGAGAATGCCTTAGGCTCCTTGCGTGCAGAGCTATTGATGATAGGAGTTGTGTCTGCTCAACCAGATGATAAAGCTTTGTCAAACAAGACAATAGCGCTCAGCCGCATCAGGCAGGCAGTGGTCAAAGAAAGAATCAAACTCATTAACCTGGCAGCGTCGAAGATTCCAGCTGTGGTAGAAAGCCACCAAGCAGTTATGGTGGTGTATGACGATGTCTTCTTGCTTCTTGAAGTTACCACCCAGTCGTGGCAGAATGCGCTGCAGAAGTGTATTGCAGAACCCCGAGCAGCCGCTGAGAGCACATTTGATAGTGGTGGGTTTACTGAAGTATATTCTGTGATACTGTCTACTGATAATTGTTGTATGTAGCCCCACACTTCCTTTCTGGCTTTCTAGGAGTAGCTCCTTTTCTGCAGGCCGTGATTCTCATGATTGCTGTCTGCCATGTTGTCCTCCGACTCTCTTGTCGGGGTACCTACTGGCTCTTTGAAATGTGCGAAAAAATTCTAATTGGTTGTTGAAAAGGTCCCCGCTGCATCGCAGGTGTTCTCATTCTTGTTGTCCGGTAAATTCCCTCGTGACATTCATTCGGCGATGAAATCATTGAAGTTAGAAAGGAAGTCGGAGGTTTATGCAGCCTGCCCAGCATGTCACACAATATACCATGTGCTCCCAAAGGGCAGCAAGGGTAGAAAGTACATCGAGGTTGAGGAAGAGGACATCCATGACAGTATTCCTATATACCCGCAGTGCTGCAATGCGAAGCACCATGGCCACAAATGTAAAGAAATACTTGTTTGGCCAAAGTCGATTGGAGAGCGAAAATTTTTAATCTTCATCCCCGGGCATCCTTATGTTGTCTTCGACTTTCACGACTGGCTTGTGGGATTGCTTTCGCACGAGGGATATGAATAAAAGATGGATAAGGCTTGGGAAAAGATGGTTGTTCTGCTGGACAGGAAGATAACCAATATCTTCCAAGGTTCTGCCATCTGGGACTTGAATGGTCCTGATGGTAAAACTCATTTCAGTGCGTGTGGTGGTGACAGCACTGGGTGCTATCTGTTCTCACTGGGCATTGATTTTTTCAATCCCCTGAGCAATAAGCAAGCCGGAAAGAAGATATCTGTGGGCATGATCTCTCTTGCATGCCTAAACCTACCAATTAAGGAATGGAACAAACCAGAAAATTTGTTTGTGCAGCTAATTCCTGGCCCGCGTGAATTCCCTGTGGAAGTGGATGGTTTGAATCCTTATATGAAACCCATTGTCGACACTTTCCTCGAACTTTGGACAGGCGTTTTCTTCAACCAGACTGCCAAGTATCTTTATGGGCACGTCATGCACTGTGCTATCATTCTTGTAATTTGTGACTTGATGATGGTGCAAAAAGTGGGAGGCTTTACCACAATAAGTCATGAAAAGTTTTGTTCTCGGTGCGAATGTTCCAGATCACTTCATGGATACAATGATTACAACTATGATTTCTGGGTACTGCGCACTGATGCAGAATTCAGGGAGCAGGCAGAGAAGTACCTCAATGCTTCCTCTCCAGAAGACACTCAGGATATTGTCGACAATTCAGGTGTTCGATGGACTGAGCTTCTCAGGCTACCATATTACAAACCATCATCGTTCCTCATTATTGATGTCATGCACAATCTGTTCCTTGGCCTGATTAAGGAGCATTTCTGCAGCATCCTTGGCTACGATGAGGGAAAGACAAAGAAAGGTCAAGAGAGGGGAAAGCCTACAAAAGGTCTTGTTGTCAAGATATGTTTCTCAACAGACAATCCCCAACTGGAGGACAAATCATACGCCAAGGATGTCCGCACGCTTGTTAAATGGTTATCACAGCCAATGCAATTCAGTGAACAGGGACAAGAATATGAGGACGCAGTTAAAAAATAGTCCAAATCCAGTTTGCCGTGTAAAGGATTAGATGGCTGTGAAACATTTCCTCGCCCTACAAGATTTACTAGAGAGTATTGTGCCCAAGCTATTGTCACCTGGGTAGGACAGCTCAATTTATTCATTTATTCGCACAGCTAATTAGCCTGAATAGTGATCGAAACAAGCTGCAAATGACAAGATTTGGCAACCTGGGAGTGTTTTCACAGATGAAGAGATGAAGACAATTGTGGATGATCTAGAATTTGTCGTAAAGCCTTCATGGATGCCTTTGGTCCCTCTTTCCTCCGGATTGAAGCTCAAAGCAGATGAGTGGCGAACTTTAGGCTGTTTGAATTTACCACTGTTATTGATACGTCTCTGGTCCAAGCACCTTGAACAAGACCGATTAGACTTTCTGCAACTTACCATGTCACTTATGTCGGCAGTTTTGCTTACCACCTCTCGAGTCACTAGCAATGAGCACTGCACCCACTATCTCAAGTTCATGATGGAATATCAAAAAGGGCTACAGTGACTATTTCCACTCTATGACTGCCTTCCCAACCATCATGTTGCATTTCACATTCCAGAGTTCATCAAACTCTTTGGTCCTGTTCATGGGTAGTGGGCCTTCCCATTCGAGTGCACGATCAGTCAATTACAGCGTTTGTCGACAAATTACAAGAAGCATGAGTTTCCTCCCAACTCTCTTGGTTGTCAGTACGTACATTGACCAAGAGATTAGATGAGTACGATCCTGGCACAAATTTTCCAATTTAAGAGGTCTCTTTTTCAAGCAAAGCTGCCCAGAGGTCATGAAAGATTGCCTATCATTATTTGAGACTCTTGTTCAACCCCAAATCCATGGCGTCCTTGCAGTCGAATAAGGTGAAGCAACAATGTTTTCTGATTCAGATGAGCAGGAGACTTTCAATGAATCCTCATCAGAAGTCAAAGGTAAATTTGTTGCCCTCCCCCCTCATTTCACAGATGCCTTCAGAAGGGCTCGACTAGATCATGTCATTCCATCCCATGCGCTCATGCGATCTCATGTTCACCATAAAGGTCTTTTGTACACAATGGAATCGAGGCATTGTGGCAACAGCTCTGTAATATTATGGAGTATTCCTGCTCCATTCATCATTGAGCAGATAATTGAGTTTCCAGAGACAGGCTTGACTATCACTTCTGTAGGCCAGGTCAAGCTGCAGATGCAAGGAACTTGGATTGTTGGACTGCATCATCTGCCTTTGGATATTGTCCATGATCTATATGTAGTGTGGCCTGAACTTGGAGTGAGCGTGTGGAGTGCCTATACGGATATGCAACTCAAGGCTGCAATAGTTTCTGATATTAAAGTACATTGTGCGCGAATGGAATGGGATGAATATATTACAGTTGTATCAACAAGGCGCATAAGTGTCTCAAGCATTTCTGTTTTTTTTATGGAGTGTACTTATTGCAAACTTAGTTTTTACCTTGACAAGTGGCGCAAGCTTTGTATACAATCTATTTAATGCCTTGTAGCTTCATGTATCTGAGGCAATTGCTATATTTCTGCTGTGGGCGGAGTATATGTTCATCTGGAATATTTGCGGAGCTGGAGTCACTTGTTGTCTTGCATCGACTCACTATGTGCCTGCAGACAAAGAATTTGAATTGCTCCCAACTTGTTCATTCAACAAAGATGCGTATGGAAGCAATGTGGAACATTTGCAACTGTGATCAAAAAACCCTTTGTTGTATTTTCTCAAAGAAAAGAGTTTCCATAAATGCTGTAGGACTCTATATGTTCTGCTCTTAATCTCTAGCGCCAACAACGCTTTGGTTGGGTGCGTGGATGCTGAGAGAGGGCATTTGGACACTCTCTGGGGGGTCCTGAGGGAGGAGCAGGGCAATGGGCAGACAACTTAGCAGTGCGAGAATATACCCAGATTTTTCTCTTATAAGCTCAGCCTCACAAGAACATCCCCCATTTCTCTCTCACCTCATGTCTTACATGTCCATAGGCTCTGTCCTATCCAAAGTCTTTCCTGCCGAGGCATGCCCTACAACGATGAATGACCTGCAGCCTTATTCCTTCCAAATCTTGCTTATGGTATGTGGGGTTTCTTGTAATTTGTCTTAGTCCTGTTCTTCTTACAATGTCATAGGCATTCTCATTGGGAGCATTGGTTCTATCTTTGAATAATCTATTGCCAATGTTTATACAATGTTTCATAGCCCAATCATAGGTGCCCTGGCAATACCTCAGAACAATTTTGTTCCCAATGGGTTTGCCATGTATACAGTCTGGTTATGTGTTGTTTCATTGGCAATTTTGGCCTTTGTCTACATTGTAACGTATACCTTTGATGTGAGTTTCACACTCTCATTCCAGAAGCCCTGTTATTGAGTTCCTTACTCAATTAGGTCTCTGAAGTCTCAAAAATTATCATTTTGTTCATAGCTATATCTATGACCTTGGCCTTTTGCTCTGGATGCATTGCCATTTTGTCTATCATCATTTCTATGCAACCCTACATTGTGATTCCCTTTATCATCATCTTCCCGCTAGCAATTGTATTTACTTTTGTTTGCCGTTTATTTTTTTCTGACTGAATGCCTTACAATGTACAATCTCATTTCTTGTATTCCATTATGTTGTTTTACTTGTTCTTTTTTTGATTTAAATGTAAATTTTAATGAGTGTGTCACATCGTATGATCATCAAAGAACCCGATGAGCAGTGTTGACAAGCGTATTGCGTATCATACGATATGCGATGTGCTCGTCGATGCGATAGGTGTTTCTAATCTGTGTTTCTACAGAAATACTCAAAGATTATCTAATCTATGTTTCCCGAGGAACATTTAAGGTTTTTCTAATATGTTTTTTGTGAGAGAAACAAAGGATTTTCCCTTGAAAACACTTGAAAGAAATACAACAAGTGTTCATAAAGAAACTCAATAATGTAAACATCACTTTCTTCTTGAGAAAAACACTAGAAACACGATTAATTTTAATTATCTGTATCTCAGGAATAATTGAA
>QLON01001373.1:0-58305 GCA_003313675.1 Termitomyces heimii
CTGTGTCATGCCTTGCAATTACTCTATCTTTCTCTGACCTATCCTTCTAGCTTATGGACAATAGTAGGTTCGGAAAGGATAGAAAGTGTCTGATAGCGCCCACTCAACGATTATCAGGAAAAACAAACCTGTATCCACGGGGGTTCTTAATCGAAGGCATCAAGTTATTTGGAGACAAACCATACGCTAATGGTGGGTTTGCTGACATCTATCGAGGCGAAATAGACGGAGTAGTTGTATGCCTGAAACGTATCAGGGCTGAGAAACACAGATCGACTGCAAAGGGTGAATCCTCATGATCCAGATTATCCCGTACTATCAACCTAACTCTGCATCTGGTAGTCATACTCTCGAGAGGTCATTATTTGGCGCCAATTGTCTCATCCGAATGTGCTGCCTTTTCTTGGATTGAGTCGTATCGACAATAAGCTCTTTCTTGTCTCCCCATGGGCAGAAAACGGACATATCAATACATATCTCGAATCAAACCCCCGACAGCAAACCGGGTTCTCCTCGTAAGATATCACGTCCCTGAAGAAACTGACACGCTGATTTGTATGGCATTGTTCAGACGTTGCCGCGGGTCTACAGTATCTCCATCAAAATGACATCATTCACGGAGACCTCAAGGGGGTACAGTCAACTCTGTCATAACCCATACCCTTCGGTGGACCCTCCGAGCTATGGGTTATGACAGAGTATGGTTTACCACAGAGAAAAAAAAAAGCTCAAGAAACATTTTAAATCATGTTTTTTTTTTTCGATATTTTACCTATTGTATATGTATCATATGAATAAAGAAGCTAATTGCGAGTAAAAAAATCAGTTATTTGTGAAGGAACCAGAGACTCCTCGAGCCGAATCTGCTTTGTAAAAGAGGCCAAGGCACGATCCAAATCACGAGCAACTGGATTTTTCATACTGTTGCTGTAAGTCTTAATCAATTGAACAGCTTGTAGAACCTCACGCCTTGTGGGGCGTGCCAAAACTGGTGCATCATCATTAACTCCACTGCCAGTCTTGACATCTTCTTGTGCTTTGTGTGCAGCCAGGACAGCCTGACATACATATGTCCTTATCAGTTGCCTGTACCATATGGTGTGTCTCATCTGCTGGGTTGAGGAGAGCCTTGATCGTCATTCTATTTTGAGGTTGAAGGACCCCAGTCAACTCAAGCCCATCAAGAGCTTTTTCAACCTCCTTCTCTGCTTCTGTAATCGTATTGGGCTGCACCTTGAGTAGAGCTGTGACTGGTATCAGAAGGCTGATCCATCTCTGGCAGGATACCGGATTTGCACCAACAGTGTCTGATAGTGGTTGTATCTATCTCATTCCATGCAGTGTCGGCCAATTGCATAGCTTTGAGTTGATTGATATTATAAATCTTGGATGGTGTAACCCCAGAATCGTAGTGGTCAATAGCACGTTCAATATACAAAGCACAATAATGTGCTTTAAAACATCTAATAATCCCTTCATCCATAGGCTGGATGTGCGCAGTAAGATTTGGTTCAAAGTTCTCAACACGGATGTTTTGAAGGTCCTCTGGAATTATGTGACCTGCAAAGTTGTCTTGCAAAAGAAGAACTTTTTGATTTTCTGCCTGAAGTTCATGATCCCATTGTTTTAGCCAGTTCTGATAAAGGGAGGCTGTCATCCATGCTTTGGCATTGCTGTAATAGTAAAATCCCAGCTGAGCACCTGTCTTTCTCTGAAATGCACATGGCATGTTGGCTTTACCAATAACCATTGGACGAAGCTTTTCTGATCCATCTGCATTTGTTGTAAGTGCATATGTCAAGCAGATCTTTCTTCCTTTTACACCTGCATGCTGCTTGTCTGATAGACCCTGGTCAGGTGGCATCCTATTTATATGTTCAATAGATCAGATTGAAAAAATTGACATTGGTATGTATGCATAAAACAATCCAGTCTCATCCATATTGAAAATATCTTTTAGCTTGTAGCCATACTCATGAATGAGCTTTTGAATTCAGTTCCTTTCACTTTTTACCACATGCATATGTGCAGAACCAGCTTCACCATGCCAATGGAATTGTTTCAAGTTGGCACATTGTTTGAAACTCATCAACCAACCCTCACTCAGATTTAGGCACTCATCATCTGGTATGCCTACTAAATCTGCAAATTGCTTCCACTTTGCTTATAAAACATTATCAGTAAGGAGAATTCCTTCTGCCATTGCTTTTGAAACCCAAAGATCCATCATTTCTGTAATTTCTGGATGCTGTGTTTGGTGCTGTCATTTAGCAGTATGATCTGCATTTCCAGTGGCCTCTTCCCATCAATCTTGCCACTTTGCCTCTTTTCTAACCCAGGCAGATACCAGAGGTTGTTTTATAGCAAGATTGGGATAACACAGAGCAAAATATTGAGCTGTTTTTGACTGATTCTTGCCATTGGTATGATACCAATCCAAAATCTCGATTTGCTGTTTCAGTGTTGCTAATTCCTTTTTTGTGAAGATTGGTGCTTGCTTTGTCTTCTCCTTTGCTGCATTTTTAAGTTTAGGTTCTGCTCCTACTCCTTGTCAATACAAATGTAGAGCTGCAATAAGAATATACTGTATGTTTGCACTTCTTTCCAACAGTTTTAGCACAATCACCTGCTGCCACCCTGAATTTTCTAATGAGATCTTGTTGCTGGACATCCAATTCTTCAAGTCCCCTGTCATGATTGGAAGCTGTCTCTAGAGTGTCCACAACTGCCATAAAGTCTACTAGATTGCTATCTTGGTCCAGCCATGCTTCATCTTTAGAAGAGATCAGTGTTTGTGCAGCCAACTGAGCCTGAAGATATTCCTTCTTAGCCTTCACCTCATTCTGCAAGGTCTTCAAGCCTTTTTTAAGTATCTCAAGTGAATTTAAACTCATAGTGACCAAGAAAAAAATGCTTTCAAACACTATTGATTTGTTGCTACTGTCCCACTGTCTAATTAAGTTAAACTATAGTAGCCTATATCTGGAGATAACACATCAAAACTATGGGTTATGACTCTCAAGAGGCTATGGGTTATAGGGTATGACAGAGTTATGGGTTGGTTTTCTTTTCTTAGAGGATGTTCTTCCATCTAAGAAAACAATGCACATCTTCCATGGACAATATACTTACAACCATTAGAGGCAAGTGTCATGTACATAGTATTAATGTGGATAGTTTGGAAAATAGAAGGAGTGTATGTAACAGTTGGTGCTCTGTTGACTACTGTCTTCTGATGAATTTGACAGTTGTGACAAGTATCAATATATCACTGTATATCACTATCTATGCCAGGCCACCAAAATCTTTCTTGTATCAACATCTTAGTAGCATAAGCTCCTCTATATCCTAAAGCATTATGGGCTGCTCTCAATATAAATAGTCACCTATCTAAATCTACTACTAGCTTATGTCTCTTTTCAACATTCCTTCTATATAGACTGCCCTTCTTGTCAAAAAAGAACTGCTTAGCAAACTTCTTAAACCTTTCTATGTTATAACCTTGTAGATTTTTGGGCTCTGAGCTTGAGTCTTGTAGCCAGCTTTTAACAATTAGTAACAAGTTATCCCATTCTTCACCCTCACTACCTTTTCTATGTTCTAAATAGGCCTGTGCCTCTTCTACATCTTCTTCCTCTAAACTCTTTTTAGGCAACAGAGGCATAGACATGGATAATACTGCTATTGGATCCATTCTAGAGGCCTGTGGTTGACTCAAAGCTGCAGCTCTAAGGTTTTCTTTTTATGCTCTAGCTTGCTCAAGTTCTTTGCTAAACTCTGAGATATTAGTAGCTACTATGTGTAGATAGCCATCTCTTATATCTATTTGGTCTGCAAACTCTTCAAGCTCTAAGGGCTCTTTTTCTTTCCATTCTGGTACCTTGTTGTCCTTGTCTAAATACTCAAAGTACATTGACTTTGATTCATCTATTAATTCTGGATCAATTAGTGGATACTCTTCATCTCCAGGTTGCTTTAGTCTCCTTAACAGTTCATCTACACTGAAGGTCTTGCCTGGCACATGCCTTAGTGTGAAATAATAGAGAAGAACATCTTTTATCTATCTCATAATAGTAGTGTTGGAGCTTACCCCAAGATTGCTTAGCATTCCTTTTAGATATTTGGTATCTGTCTCAACCACAAGTTTCCTACAATCAACCAATACTTGTTGGCTTGTAAAGCTTTCATCAGACCAAAAAGCTCTCTCTTTGGCTGTAAAAAATGAACCTCTCTTGTATTCAGAGTGATAGATCCAAGCTTAGCACAAGTGCATTGCTTTGAATCATTAGCTGCTTTTTAAAAGATCCTAAATCCTACTGCCATCCAAGAAGTATCTACTAAGAGCACTACTGCACCTTCTGACTCATAGTTAATAGATTTTAGAGGAGCAATTTCAGAGAGTAACTTCTTTAATTCTGCCATTGCTAGTTGCTATTCTTCACTCCACACAAATGGCACTTTAGCTTGTGTCAACTTATTGATAGGTGCTGCAATCTTAGCATAATTCTTAATGAACATTCTAAAAGTACCACATATCCCTAAGAATGAGCATACTTCTGATACATCCCTACAGTTTTCCCAGCCCATAACAGTAGCAAACTGCTTGGTCCCTGGTTTTTGACCTTTATAAGAACATCTATATCCAACTACTATAATTTCATCTGCATAAACTATTAACTTCTTTCCAGAGAAAGTTCCTTCTACATATTTGATTTTTTGTAACACTCTATTCACATTATGCAAGTGTTTCCATACAAATCTTCTAATGCCTGAATTTTCTGGAATAACTTCCTGACTGCCATCTGATAGCTTATATCTATAAGATAGACCTCTAATTGGTACATCATCAATATATGGCCAAGTAATATGTGGTATCTCATCTTTCAAGATGAAAGTAATATTATCATAGAAGATAGGTACTGAATTGGTCCAGCCCATTGAAAGAGTGACCAACCTTAGAGCACCAAAAGGTGTTTGGAAGGTGGTGTAATCTCTTGAGCTCACATCCAACACTCTTTCATTATATCTCACATACAAATCAAAGATACCTCCACAAGCACATCCTGCAAAGTGACCAGCCAACTCCTCAGTTGCTGGAGGCAAATCTGAGTGGGCAATAGTGACTTTGTTTAGAGGTTCTAAACTGTGGATTATCCTCAAACTCTCATCATCCTTCTTCAATACTATAAACCACTGAAAGCAGTATGAAGAATTGGAAGGTTCATAGACTCCTGCCTCAATCTTCTGCTTTATTAGCTTACAGATCTTATCACAAAGTCCTGGAGCAATAGGAATATTCTTCAACACTCAAGGGGTATGAGGTATTATTGGCATTACTACAGGAGGGAAAAATTTTTCTCCTTGAGCCTTCCTCTCTGAGAATCATCTCATGCAAAAGCCTCATTCTGTAAAATCATCAGATGATGGACAGCTTTCATCTCTTCTGGCCACAAGAAACCATCATTATGTGCTTAATCAATAATCTCTCTATACTCAACTATATATCTTCCTATTGGTTCAAAATCTGGTGGATTTGGATTCAACTTAGGCATGTCTGCCAGTGAATCTCCAGTAATACACCTCTCAATTTTAAACTCTTCAGGTGAAGTCCCTAACACTGGTTTAACCTTTCTAGCCACAGGTTTCTATTTCTTTGAAAATACTTGGGCAATCTCCCCCACACCTGCTTTTAACTGTAGGTTCTCTTCTAATCTCTCTCCAACAGTATCTGGTATCTGGGACACTTGTCCATTTAGATATGCAGACAGTGTTTTGCTCTTCTTCTCTCCACACTTCTTAGTAGCTAAGAAAGCATGTAGATACACATCTCTCAACTCCTCTTGAGTGAAGTTTCTATGTTTCATAGAATATCCAGTTACTACTATCTCTCTTTCCTCAGTCTCATCTAGACTCACTGCTACCTCTTCCTGATCTTTGACCAGATTGTTGAGACTCAAAATTTTGACTCATCATCAGTATCCACCTTTGGCACTTTTCTTCTTTCAATAGTGGGCAAGGCTATTCAGCATCCAGTATTTGGATCATGAATAGTGATGATTGCACTTCTATCCTGCAAGTTTTAAATGTTGCTTTTTGTCAAAGTATCAAAAGGATGACCTAACAAAACAGTATAAGCTAGTTTCTCAAAAACATGCACTTGTAAATAGATTGTAAACCAATCTGCAAAAGTAAATGATACATTTCTAGCTAGACCAACTGACTCATTCACTTGCTGATTGGCACTCTCCATCCTCAACTTTATATCTGGGTCCTAAGTCAATCTTAAGCACAAAGCTTCCCTCAATGCTATTTAAAAGCCACTGTCTAGTATTGCCTCTACTTTTCCTTTTTTATTGATAAAAGGGTTCAAGGACTTTAGAATCTGCAACTCCCTAGCTATATAAACTACTACTGGCTTCTCTCCTGGAGGAATATTCTCCAAATAAGTAGCCACACAATCTTGGTGTGCAATAGCTCCAGTAGGTAAATAGTCTGTATCCCATCTGTAATGAAATAAGTTGCCACTGGCAGATCATTAATATCTACTCTCTTAGTGAGTCCCCAATCTCTAGCAGTCTGTATGTAGATAGCTAAGAGATTACCTGAAAAACTCTGGAAAGAAAAAGTGACTTTGGTAATACCATTTAAAGTTGCACTAAAACTAGATCTACTTTTTGAGAAGGTGCCAGCCCTCAATGAGGACTATAGAGTAGCTATACAGGACACAGTTGGGAGTTCCCTTTAAGGAACTAAGAGAAATTTAAATGATGGAGTTATAGAGAAGTTGTGGGAGTCACCAGTGCCCTTAATAACTAAAGAGTTGTTGAAACTAGCACTTAGTCTGAAGAAAGCAATGATACAAAAGTTATCTTCTCCAGTTGATGCTAAGTCTATAAACTCCAAGGTTCTAAGGACTGGTAGCAAAGGCACTCTGGGTAGAGGTGTCTCTTTCCTTGTCACCTTCTTTGAGCCTTCTAAAAATCCTTAGAGTTGTTTTATTGTACTTCTTCAAGATTGGCTGTCTTTCTAGTATTGATTAACATTGAGAGTAAATTAGCCATCTTATTAAAGTTTTTTTTCTAGCTCCTCAAGTCTATCAGAATCACTATGCTGGATCTTTTCTAATATATCATCTCTGGTGTTTCTAGTAGCATTTACATAAGCAGAGTAAGTAGGAACTTCTAAAGTATCATTTATTGACCATCCAAAGTACAAGCTTACTTATTTATCATATAACTAAACTATTTTGTTATGGAGTAATATACTAGCTGGTTCTCTTAGTAGAGGAAACCTATTAAGCATTCTAGTTCTCCCTTCTACTAAGATAACCCATTCTTTCTATACATCTCCTTTGACTTGCTCACACTCAGCAATTCTATATCTAGAACCCCAGCAATAGAAACAACAGTTTTGTCCTCCTTACATTAAAAAGAAAGTTAAGTTAGGGCCTTCTACAGGGGCTCTAAAGCAATTACTAATGTTGAGAAATGTATTTCTCAAGTCTAGCTGACTGGTTTGCAAAGTTTGCATAGCAGTTTGAATGCTGCCAACTTGCTTGCTAATTATTATTATAGAATCTTGTAGCAAAGCCATCTTTTTCTCAACCTACTCTTCTTTGATATGCATAAGAGAGGTTCCTATTCTCTCTAAGCTAGTGTTTTTAGAACTTCTCACAGAAGCTCCATCTATAAGGGCAGTTACTACTTTAAACACCTCAGACAAATCATATTTGTTGTCTTTGTGCCTCAAGTGAGCTAGATCCTTATAGTGGCCATATCTGTTGATAAGTTTCTCCTCTATCACATCTGCAAAAGCTGGTGTAAAATACCTAAGAAATTTATTCACAAGAGACCCATTCCCTATGACTTGCTCCAACTTCTTAGCTTTAGCTCTATATTTTCTAATAAAAGAATATATCTCTGTTGTATTATTTCTGCTTAGATGGACATGCTCTTTATAGATATGATTCAGATTAGCAATACTACCTGAATTGTTAACTGCTTCTGAATAAGATTTCTGGATTTCTTTGACAAAGTCATTCTAAGAACCTTTCTTATAAGAGTCAAAACCAAGCCACTCTTGTTTTGTTTATGCATTCACATACTCTAGAATCCTCTTCTTTTTCTTCTTCACATCCTGCACATTAGCCTCTTCAAATGGAGAATTTATCCTTTGTATAAACCTCCTAACCTCAGTGAGTTTAGTATGTCTAAACTTGGGTACATCCCTGCTATCTGGCAAAGGCATCCTATACCTCAAGGTTTGGTCCATGTTACTAGTCAAACTGGTCGAGTTTATAACAGTGGATAAGGGTGATGATTGGCTAGAAGCTCTCCTTTCAGGACAAAGTTTTCTTTTCTTAAGTAGAGTTTCTGAATTAAGCAATTAAGCAACTGTGCTTTGGCTACTGCTATTAGTACAAGACTTCTTCTTTCCTGATCTGAAAGCAATGGTTTTGATACTAGGTTTAGCAACCTTGGGTGTCTTGGGCCAAGACCCAGGTGGTGCAAAACTAATGGTATAGTTTTAAGGAGTGAACTCCAGGTGGAAATCCAAAAGTACTTGATTTATGCAACAAAGCCCCTTGCAGTAGGCTCCAAATGATGTAAAATTAAGTTATTTGGATTAGTCTGAATAGAGGCAATCACAAATGAACCAGCTTTCACTAAGTTCTGGGGCTGAATTACACTTCACAAAGTACTTTTATGAAATATATAGGTAGATAATAGAGTTTATTGAGTTTTCAGTCAATGCAACCTTAGTTACACCAAAAGAAAATCCAAAAAGTGTATCAAACTATTGATCTGAAGTATACTATTGCCTTGCACTTAAGATATCCACTTCCTGGAGATTCTGAGCATGGGCAATTAGCAACCTGCTAAATGTCATAGAATCCCCCTCTATTTATATTATTTTTCCTCTCTGTGATGTGTGATATTTTCCAGTTATTCTGAGTTATTTTCTGGTTATTAGGAAGAGACTTGGTATAAATTTTCCTGGCCAAGAGAGAGTCTTCCAATATTTTTGGTGCTCCAATTCTGTAAATCATTAATATCTCCTTTTCTTCTCCATTAGGTGTGGATTAATCAGACCTTTTCAGCAATACCAAACACAATAAGATTTGGTGGCCTTCCTGTTGAGATATAAGCATTTTACTAATACCTGCTCAATTTTCCTCAACAACTAAATTTAGCTTTTCCCATCAAATCACTGATCCCTCTATCAGTTCTGTCAGGTTTTGCTGAGTCAGGAGCTTTCTGGGAAAGCAACACCCTTACAAGGTGGACTTAATCTGCAGATACTTGGGTATCTAGAGCTCTGGGGCTAGAGCTCTGGGATTCAAGATGTGGACAGGAGGTGGTCCCAGAAAATGAAACTTGACCTGGGGCTTCGGGTGTTTTGTAGAGGCTGAGGGTTGAAGGAAGTCAAGTTGGAACTGGAAGTTCTAAGATGAGACCTGGTTAGTAAATTATGAGTCACAAAATGCATACCAAACTTAGAGAACACAATTATTCTGGCATGCCAGTTAAAGTGTACCAGTCAGTGCATACCAGTCAAGCAAGAGGGCATGCAACAATTCAAGTTAATATTAAGACTAGCAAATATAATGGGAAACTATGCTATAAATACTATGGAGTTAGGTCTCAGAGTTTCAGGGTGTCTGGAATGGGTTCCAGAAGGCATTGAGTAGTGGGCAGGGACTATGGATCATGCGTATAGGGCACATGATCAATTGGTGCAGAGAAAGTTGTGATGCATGATGGCTAGAAGTGGGTGGTGCAATCCAATCATTGACAGTGGTTAATCCTGGAGTCCATAATGCAGGATTCCTAATGAAGTTGGCTGATGGTGGTGTTGGCAGCTGTGGGGGCAGGGTGCATTGTGGAGTTGACAAAAGAGGGTTTTAGATGAGGTTTCAAGATTGTCCTGAGGAACTTTGGAAGAGAGTTGTGACATTACCCCCCTCTCAGTGCCAAGACCCTCTGAGGCATGCATAACCGGTGGTTTGAACTAGGGTCTAATTGTGGAATCCAGCACCTGACTTGCTACATATCAAAAAAAAAATTTACTATCAACTCAACTATGTTGCATATGCCAATACATTTTCCGACACCTTTACCCACTAATAAAGTAGCCCCCTTGGTCATGTGGGAGGCCTAGAATGCACAATACCATGTATGTGTGGTATTGCTTGCCCAATGTGAGTGTCACCATGTTGTCCATTTGCTACAACTGACTTTCCTTTTTCAGAACAATGTAATAATCCTGCCCTGAAGGCGAGTCTCAGCTGGCTCCCAATACAAGCCCTGGTGTCTTTCTGGACTCCCACCTGAGTCATCCTATGCCCACCTTTGCATGTAAGACTGTTCTCCCTTCTCATTCACAACCCCCTCCCCACTCTAAGCTGTCTGCCCCCTATTTTTATCATTTCAGAATGGCAATAAGGGCCATTTCAGAGGTCCTGGAAAGTCAATGTATTGTGTGGGCAGACATAATGCAGGAGCTGTTTAGGGAGGCCCTGAAGAGGCTCCAGGGTCTGCCTGCCCACACCTGGTGTATAAGCAATGGACTGGTAAGTGGTCTTTTACCTCTAGATTTTTTGCTGATTTTGATATAATGCTTGTACTGCACTTGACAATGAGTTCTCTGCCTGTTCAAGGTTTTGGGCCCCTTGTCCCACCAAGACATGGCTGTGTGTAAGGCATGCCACCTGAACTATAAGCAGTGTTCTGTGTCAGCACTATAGAGGGTACATTGTGTCTCTTAGGAGTAAGGGTAGCTGCTGGGAGAAATTACCCAGAGGATGGAAGTCAAGGAGCGGGACTGAGTGGTGGAGCCAGTGGGGGAGGTGCCTACAGAGGCATTTGGTGGGGGGTCAGGGAGCCAAGGGGTTGTTTGGGTGGAGGGCTGGGGTCATTTCATAGTCATCCCATGGTCTTGATCACCCATCAGGTTACCTGAGCTAGAGTTAGTGGTTACAAAGGTTGTGGAGGGCACTTGGACAAAGAAAAGAGGTGGACATTGCCTAGTCCCTCCCCAGGGCCTTCTAAGAGAGTATGTTTGCTGTCAGGTTCCACTGATTCGGAGGCTTTCCAAGAAAGCAACGCCCTTACGAGGCAAACTTGATCTATGGATACTCGGGTGTCTGGAACTTCCGGGGTTAAGGCTCCGGGGTTTAAGACGCGAACAGGGGGGGTGGTCCTGGGGAAATGGAACTTGACCTGGGGGTTTTGGGGTTTTGTGGAGGTTGGGAGTTGGTGGGGGTCGAGTCAGAACCGGAGGTTCTAAGACGAGACCCGGTTAGTAAACTTAGAGTCGCGAAATGTGTATCAAACTTAAAGCACATGATTATTCCGGTGTGCCAGTCAAAGCGTGCCAGTCAATGCGTACCAGTCAAACAAAGGGCACGCAACAATTCAGGTAATATCAAGACTAACGAATACAGCGGTGGACTACACTATAAGTACTACGGGGTCGGGTCTTGGGGTTCCGGGTGTCTGGGATGGTTTCCGGAAGGCATTGAGTAGTGGGCCGGGACTGTATACTGGGATCGCGCATGTGGGGCGCGCGATCAATTGGCGCAGGGGGATCATGATGCGTGATGGCCAGAAGCAGATAGTGGGATCCGGCGGTTGATGGTGGTCGATCCCGGGGGGTTGGCTGATGTTGGTTGTGATGCAAGTTAGTGGCGGCGTCAGTAGTTGCAGGGGCAGGGTGTGTTGTGGAGAGGGTCCCGGGTGAGGTCCCAGGGTTGTTCCGGGGGATTCCAGAAGGGGTCGTGACACATACCCACGCCATCGTATGAGGAAGTGGGGTCGTCCACAGATGTTCCAGGAGTTGAAGATGTCTTCAACCTCATAATGGTACTCGACTTCGACCTTGACCAGGGGAAGGGGTTTGGGGTGTCATTCGGGGAAGGGGTCCGGGGGGTGTCTCTCCAAGAGGCAGATGTGAAATACAGGGTGCAGACCTTTAAGTCCCGGGGAAAGCTCGATTTTGTAGGTGTGGGATGAGACCTTCTTCAAGACCTTGAATGGGCTAAGGCGCTTGTGATCAAGTTTTGGAGAGGGCTGGTGGGTGTGGAGGTGGTGTCGATCTAACCATACTTTTGTTCTGGGAGCCCAGTCGGGGGTGTCTTCCCGTTTCCGATCAGCATGTTTTGCATAGGCCCGGTTTGCGGTGTCGATTTCCTCCTGGAGGAATGTGTGAAGGGACTGGAGATCCCGGGTGACCTCGTGAGCAGCGTGCGATGGAATGTCCTGGACCGAGAACGTCAGTTGGGGGTGGTATCCCTTGTTGGTGAAGAAGGGAGTCACTCCAGTAGCAGAATGTGGCGTGTTGTTGTAGGTGAATTTGGCCAGGGGGAGTTCGGTGTGCCAGTCATCCTGTAGGTAGTTGACGTACAGCCAGAGGTACTGCTCTAGGGACTGGTTGACTCTCTTGGTTTGACCATTGGTTTCGGGGTGGTAGGCAGTGGAGAGGTTGGCCTTTACTTTGAGAGCTTTACACAGGGAAGTCTAGAACTTGGACACGAAGAGTGGGCCCCGGTCGGAGACGATGTCGTCCAGGAGTCCGTGTTTAGTGAAGATGTGCTCGAGGAATAGCCGGGCAAAGTCCGGGGCGGTGTCCGTAGTGTGGCAAGGTATGAAGATGCCCTGCTTGGTTAGCCTACACACAATGACAAGAATGGCATTGAACCCTTCTGATTCCGGGAGTTTGACAATATGATCTGGGGATATGGAGGACCAGGGGCATCATCCAATGGGCAGGGGTTTCAGGAGCCCATAGGGTCAGTGTCGGGGGACCTTGGCCCAGAGGCAGGGTTCACATGATCGAATGTAGCGGATCACGTCCTTCCTTAGCCCTAGCCAAAAGTAAGCCCGGGAGATAAGTTGGAGGATCTTATATATCCCAGGGTGTCCCCGGAGCTTGTGGTCGTGGTGTTGGTAGAGGACATCGTAGCGGAGTCGGGCGTGATCCGGGACATAGATGCGGCCGTTCCAGAGGAGGAGTTTTTTGTCGGGGGACAAGGAGAAGGCGGGGTCCCGGTCGACTCCGTCGGGGGATCTACGGGGGTCATGGTCGATGAAATACTTGTCCCAGGGGGCGTGGTGTATCTGGTTCAGGATTCCTTCATCATTTAAAATCAGTACGGCATTTAAATGTTCAGGGGGGATCACCACGCGATGGTTGAACACATTGCGTTCCACCTCGAACGATTTCTTGGGGTAGACGTCCGGTCGTTGGGTGAGGGTGTCGGGTTTAGCTCCGAGTCATCCCAGATGGTACTGGATGGTGAAGTCGTACTCCGATAGAATTTCAGACCACCAGGCCTGCCGTCGGCTAAGTTGCTTGGTTGTGGTGAAGTATTGCAGGTTGTTGTGATCTAAGTAGACCTGAATCCAGTATCAGGCTCCCTCGAGGTAGGCCTGCCATTGTTTGAAGGCCTCAATGATGGCAAGGAGCTCCTTGTCATAGATATCGTAATTGAGCTCAGCGTTGATCATGGACTGGGTGTAGAAGGCAATTGGCCGAGGCTCCCCACCATCGGCTTCCATTTGTGAGAGAATTCCGGCGATGGCGTAATCGGAGGCATTGCATTTCAGGATGATTGGGAGGGTGGGGTTGTAGTGCCGGAGTACAGGGGCAGTGGTGAAGGCCTCCTTAAGCAGGTTAAAGATGCTCTGGCACTTGCTGTCCCAGTTCCATGCCACATCCTTGTGCATGAGCCGGTTGAGGGGTTTCGTGATACTGAAGTAGTTATCTATAAACCTTCGGTAGAAATTAGTGAAACCTAAGAAGGACTGTACTTCCTTGACATTCCGGGGTTGCGGCCAGTTGACGATGGCCTCAACCTTGTGGGGGTCCATGCGAACGCCCTCCGGAGATACAATGACGCCGAGGTATTCGACCTCTTCCATGTGGAACGAGCACTTCTCGGGCTTGGCGTGGAGATTGTGCTCCCAGAGGCATTCCAGGACCTGCCGGACATGCTTCCGGTGATCCTCCTTCGAGTTGGAGTAGATGAGGATGTCATCCAAGTAGACAATCATGAAGACGTCACTCATGTCGTGGAAGATGTCGTTCATGAAGTATTGGAATGTGGCAGGGGAGTTAGTCATTCTGAAAGGCATCACAAGGTATTCAAACAGACCATACCACATGTGGAACGCGGTTTTCCACTCATGTCCCGAGGCGATGCGGACGTTGTTGTAGCTGGAGCGGAGGTCAATTTTCGTGTAAACCTTGGCGCTGCGGAGCTGGTTGACCAGATTGCCAATGAGCGGGAGTGGGTAGCAGTTCTTCTTGGTGATTTTGTTGAGTCCCCAGTAGTCAACGCAAAGTTGGAGCGAACCATCCTTCTTCTTGGCGAATAGAACTGGGGCTCTGGTGGTGGAGGTGGAGGGTCAGATGAATCCCTTCCTGAGCATTTCATCGAGGTAGTCTTTGAGGGCCCGGAGCTCGACTTCCGACATATTGTAGACCTTTCCAAAAGGGGGGCTGGCTCCTTCCTCAAGGTCGATCATATGATCGTAGAGGCGGTGGGGAGGAATTTCCTTAGCATTGCCTTCGGAGAATATGTCAGCGAATTCGTGATATTCTGGGGGAACTACTTCTCAGAGAATCTGCTCTTTGGTTTTCTTTACCGGAGGGATAGCATCCCCTCATAGGTGTTCTTCCAGGGGAGTAGGTGAGGTGTGCAACTGAAACGCGGGGGCCCCATCCCTCATGAGACAGGCGAAGGGGGCGGCTCCGATGATCCTAATGTCGAATGTACTCAGGTCGATTGGAGTCATGGGTGCATCGGCTGAAGTGGGTACGGCGCGTATCTGAGACTGGTCCGGGTAGTTCGGCCCCTTGTGTCTATTCTGAGGAATGTTTGGGGGTCGAGCGGGGGCCTTGCGAGTTTGGACAGGTGTTGGCGGGGCATGGCTGGGGGGTGTGGTGGTCACTTCGAGGGTGTGGGGCGCCAGATCGCTCTCCAGGGCCCAGAGGTGCACGGCCATCGGGGAGCAGTCTTTGGGTCCCAGGAAGGTCATTGTGAGCATTTTCCAATCGATGTTGGGGTTCGTATCACGTAGCCAGAGTAGTCCCAGGACCATTGGGGTTGATGCGTGGAGTTGTGTGACCAGGAAGTTGGAGGTGAACTCATAGCCATTATCCAGGGTCACGCGTCCCGAGTGAGACCTTATGATGGGGCCAGAGGAGGATGGGGCGCTGTCAAGGCATTGCAAGTTGAGGGGTTGGTCAAGGGAGTCATGGGGAAGGTCGAGGGTGTCACTGATGAAAACTCTGGTGGCTCCGCTGTCGATGAGGGCCAATATCGGTCCCGGGGTGCCATCCAGCCTGGCATTAATGACAAAGGATCAGGAGGAGCGAGACTGGAGCCCGGGGGTTGGTTATGTGAGTCTCTCTTTTCAGCAAGAGCCAACTAGTAGATTCCTACTTAATAAAGTGAGCCTTTAAATCAGCAAGATCTGACAGAAAGTACACTTGCACTTATCACATTTAATGCTAAAAAATATGTAAATTAGAGGCTTATTTGCTCCTCTTCAATGTTAGCCACTCTAAACATGTATATGAAACTTATGAAATCCACTAGTTGCAATTTTATCTCTATATCTATTGCAATGTTAGTTGCAATAAACACTGTAACTAGTCTATTATTTGATAGTATTGGTGCTGATGGCTTTACCACTCTCCTTGCAAGGGCTGCCAGCTTGTTAAAGCTAGCTTTTAAAGTAGAAGCAATGAAAATATAAGGCATTGTAATTCCAGCCCATTTTATAGGCCTTTTTCTTAAATTGCATTATAAAAGTCATGAAATATTTTCTGGGGCTCATTTGAAGTAATATCAAGTTTTTTTAGCTTCAGTAATGGTGTTGTAAATTCTGAACTTACCAGAAAATTTAGTCATTGGCTCTTACTAAAAAGAGAGACTCATATAGAGGTCAGAAGTTAGGACTGGAGTTAAACACTAAAAGAAGTGTAAGAAATGGAGAAGAGAAGGAAATTGCAAGAGAGTATAAAAAAATGAAAAAGTAGTTAGAAAGTTAAGGAAAAGTATTATAAATAGAGATGGAGATAGATAAGTAAGCAAATAAAGTTAAGATAAAGAATATAGAATTGAGACAAAAATAGAGATTAAGCAAAGAAAATAGAAGAAAAACTGAATCAGAGGAAAAAGAAGAAAAGAAGAGGCAAAAAAAGATAAGCTGAGAGTAGAATGAAAGGAAAAGAAGAAAGTGAAATGGTAGAGTAAAACTAGAAGGAGAAAACTAGAAGATTAGGGAGGCCAAAGCTAAGTTGAGTCTAGAAAAAGAAAATCAAAGTGAAGAGGGAACTTGAAGAGCTAGAAATGGTGATAGAAGTGATAGATGAGACTAGGCAAATACAAAAAAGAGCTGAGAGATAAAAGAGAAATTTATTCAGAGAAAGAAACAAAATAAAATAGATAAGAGAAAAAAATATAGAGAAGACTAAGAGTAAATGAAAAGACTAACAAAGTATAAGCAAATATTAAGACTACTGTATTGACTACAGAGCTCCTTCTTAAATATCTGTAGGATGTCTTGGGCTTTAGAAGTAATTGTGCACTAGAAAAGATTGGGCATCAGCAAGATTAAGTAGCAGAACAATCATATAAGAGTTGGAAATTGCAGAGCAATTATGTGAAGTGGCAATTGCATAGTGTTGAAAATGATCTAGTTCTGTTGGAGAAGCTGGGCATAGTCCAGTTGTCAAGAAGTGGTAACTATAAGAAGTCTCAGTGATCCTAGTAATTATATTATTGAATATCAGAAAAGAAGGAGGGTCAGTGTGGTTGTATTTAGAAGAGTGTAATGGGGTCATAACACTTTCTTGACAATTGAACCATACCATTATAGTTTACAACTGCAATATTTCACCCTTGCACTGTCTTGCAGGTATAATTCCTTTATACTAATATCTTGAATCATTATAATCCTTCAAACTTTTAATTCAGTATATGAGACACTATATATAAGAAAAAAAAGAAAACAGGACATCTCTCCTTCTTGTGTATATAGATCATTAGATGGTCTAAAGAGAGAATGTGTAACAACAATAGTGCTAACATGCTTTATTTTACTATATTATAGTTTTTATTAAAAAAACTGTCTCAATGTTTCATACTTTTTGAAAGATGACATTGGCATAAAAAATGAAAAGTACTCAAAATCCTAATTAAATCATGTAAAATACTATGGCATTGTAGCTAAAAATTGAATCTAGGCCTATATAGTTAAGATCAAAATTGATGGAGCAATAGCTATTTTAAAATATTTACTCATTGGGACAGTTTTTTGAGCATCTCTAATTTTTCAGGTTTATTCCTGTTTTAGTCAGAAACAAGGAGTAAGTTGCATATGAAAATATAGACAGTGTCATGTGAACATGTTTGGATATATTTGGAAGTGGTTCAGGAAGTTGGTTGATCTACATCTTGATCTTCAACTACTATTATAAAATCTATTCCTCTTGCACAATGCTCTACTATTGCTTTTTTTCTTGCTCAAGAGTATTCTCTATGTCAGATTGAGGCTCAAACTGGTCTAGAGAAGTGTACTACTAGGAGATTGGTAGAGAGTTAGAGATAGACAAGGAAAACTATTTTAAAGGCCATCTTGCTAAACTTACTCCATATAATAAATAGGCTATTATTTGACAAATCTCAACTGGAAGACTTGATATAGCTGTCCAGGCCATCAATTTTATCAACAACATCATTTCTAACCCTATCTCTTCCCAGACTGTCTGGAATGTGTTGAAGAAGAAGGGATATTAGGTCTGTTATCAAGAGAAAAGTTTCTATGCTCAAAGCTAGATATCAACAACTATGACTTAAATGGGCTCAGAATCATTAAAACTGGACTATAGAGGACTAAAAAAGGGTGTTGTAGATAGATAAAACAAAGATTAATAGAATTGTGTCAAATGAAAAGCAGTATGTGTAAAAGCTACAAGGAGAAGGCATTTCAGACTAAACAACTACACTTACTATGAAGCATGGAAGAGGAATTAATCTCATTGTAGAGGGCTGTATGGGTTGAAATAGAATAGAAAAGCTTGTGAAAGTGGTAAGAATCATGAATGCAAAGCAGTTTTATGAGATTTTGGATGATGGAGAAGGGTGCCCACTACTTTTAATAGAATAATGACCTCAAACACAATTCCAAGAGGGCTAATAAATAGTTTGAGAATAACACCTCTTTATGTTATATATGAATTATAGGAGAGAGTTGCAAAGAAGTAGGATGAAACACCACCAGAGGTATGCCAAATACTAATAAAAAGCATGCTTAGAAGGATTTAAGCAGTTATCAAAGCAAATGGAGGATATACAAAGTACTAAATACTAAAATTAAAAATGCTCAAAAAACTGTCTCAATGAGTGAATATTTTAATATGGCTATTGCTCCATCAATTTTGATCTTAATTATATAAGCCTGGGTCCAATTCATAGCTACAATGTCATAATATTTTACATAATTTAATCAGAATTTTAAGTACTTCTCATTCTTCATGCCAATGTCATCTTTCAAAGAGTATGAAACATTAGGATAGTTTTTTGAGCCACTGTATTTCTTGTATGCATAATGCACATGTAAATAGTTATTATTCAACTACTTAGCAATTAGTTAAGCAATCTTAATTTTATTTTAACCATGTAGATAGAAAATTCAGTTTTTAGACATATTATATACTGTGTGCTAAAGTACATTAAGCTCATAACTTTGTTACAAAAGTGCTTTATTAACCTGCCAATATCACTTCCCATCTTTTTTTTTCAGTTCATAGGAACAAAATTCCTCCTTTTCAAATCAGTTGTTGTTTTGTGGTGTTAGAAGTCATCTGCCCTTGGTAGATCATGTGCCACAGATAGTGGTCTGGAAAAGTGGCACTAAAGGCCTTGCACTTATTACAATGTCCTGCTTCTTGTTCCTTTGTCTTCTGTATTTGGATTAGCTCAGCATCAATTATTGCTCATTGATTCTTTTCTCTGCACTAGCTTCAGACTTGTAGAGGCCTCTGATTGCTTGGGTTCCTGCAAATTCTGGTTAACTAAGCACATCAAGATTAGATGTGATTGATAAGCTTCTATCATTCTATCTTGTGTCAATAGCAAACTCATCAATATGTGGCATAGTAAGAAGCTGGAGATCAGACCAAGTAGTTTAGTATACTTATTAATACAAAATTTGAATCTGCCAAAGAGTAAGGCACAGAAACTGTGTCTAAAATGGATTGAACCATATAAGGTTCTGGAGGTGGAGCAGCAGATATCCAACTATGTGTTACTGCTGCAATTATATCAGTTTAGCAACAATATGCTATTTCTGAATTAGGCAATACTAGCACCATATAATTTTAGTGTAGATGATCATCAAGAGTGATTTATGGATGAAATCATTGGCCATTGATGAGTTAGTAAGGAAAGGCTCAAACTTCAAGTTTAATGGAGCTTGTGTGATACAACATAGAAGCCATTGACTTACTGTGAGGAATTGGCTGCTCTGAACCAGTATTTGAAGCTGCAAGTGGTGTAGCAGCTGGGACAACTAGCTAACTGCATCAAGGATATAGGGAGGTGATAGAAAGCACAAGTGAGTACATTGTGGAGAAATGAGTAATAAACTTAGCTGAATTGGCTGTAAGTGGCTAGCATCACATGAAAGATTAGGTGACTAAAAGGACATGACACTGCACATGGGTACTGGCATGTGATAGATGACACATAATTATAACTATGGAAAATTGGTTATGGGCAGTTTGATTTAGTCAGAGAAATTTTTTTTCTTTTTTTGTTTATATCAGTGTGCTACTAATTAATGGCATCTGCTATATATAGCCTCATTTGGTCAAGCTGTGCTGGGCCTGAGTGGCTCTGGAAAGAGGAGACCTGCAGGGGATCATCTTTATCTATAATCACAACTCTTGCCAAAAAAAAGTGAGGCTCCACTAGGAGCCCTCTGTCAGGTCCTGCTGACCTGGGAGTCTCACTCTGTTGAGCAAAAACCTACTAGTTAGCTCTCACTGAAAAGGGGAACTCACATAGAGGTCAGGAGTTAGTGCCAGGATTAGGCACCAAGGGGAGTGTAAGGGATGGAGGAGATAAGTAAACTGTGAAAGAAGTGGGGAGTATGGAAAAATGGAAAAGGAGTCAGGAAATCAAAGGAAGAGAATGGTAGATAAGACAAAAACAGGCAAGTGGAAAAATAGAGTAGAGATAGAGGTGCAGAGTCAAGACAGAGATAGAGATTGAGCAAAGGAGATAGAAAGAGAATTGAATTGAAAAGAAAGGGAAGAGGGTAAGACAGGAAGAAATAGGCTGGGAGTAGAATGGAAGGAAGAGAGGATAGAGAAACAATAGAGTAGGACTAAAGAGGGAAATCAGAAAGATTGGGAGGTCAGAGCTGAGTAAAATCTAGGGAAAAGGAAATCAGAGGGAAGAGAGAACTGAGAGAGATAGAGATGGAGATGAATGTGATAAATGAGATGAGGTGGAGGCAAAAAAAGAGCTGAGGAAGAAAAGGAGATCAATTGGGAGAAGGAGACAGAATAAGATAGATAGGAAGAGAAATACAGAGGAGACTGAAAGCAAATGGAAAGACTAGCAAAGTGTGGGCAAATATCAAGACTACTGTACTGACTATGGGGCTCCTTTCTAAGTACCTGTGTAATGTCTCAGACTTTGGGAGTGATCATGCACTGGAGGAGATCAGGCATTGGCATGATTGGGTGGCGGGACAATCGCTTGATATACTGACTGTTAACTTGAGTGGCGCATCTTGTAATGTCTTGCCCCGTCTCACTAGAATTCTGTGTCATAAAATCACTTCAATACGGATATAATACAATATATCAGAAACAAACGACGTGTATTTATGAAAGTTTTTTTATGCTATTACAAAGATTTCAACTTCGTAATGAGCCACGCACAATACAGGAGATCTACCACGGACATTGAGATGATAACCAAACGGGGGAATAAAGGTGAATCTTCCATTAACGGAGGACTTGATGAAAGACCGGTACGCCACACAGCCAGGAACAGCGCAACAACCATAAACAAGATACCCCTAAATAGTCGTCAGTGCTTCTACAGATTTAATCGTGGAACTGATTATTTACCAACAGAACGTGACAACAGGGGAAGCAAAAATGGCCCATGCGATGTACGAACGCATCGCGCCACGTTTCTTGCAGGTCTACCGTCAAGCGTCAGCCGTCATCGGTGGCGATGAGGAAATAAAATCAATCAAACCTCCTTATACCAGGTCATAGCAAAGGTGCTGCTCCGTGATCTGGAGCTTTTACGGAAAAAGTACAGCAGTATAATTGCCAGCAGGAAGGCAGACACGAGACGTAAAATGAAGAGGTACACAAAGCTTCTAACGAGAGGGTCCCCGTTGGTCCCTGGAATCTGGAGAAAAGGCGGAGATGCCCTACCCAAGAGAGGTAAGCCATTAATTGTTTGCGAGAATGAGACGATAACTAACAGAAGGGCTGTACCCGCCACTGAAGCAACTATTCTCCAGAGTCGACAGCAATACTCCACAAACTCGACCCAGCTCGACTGCATCTGCTTGAGAATGGAAACATGAGAACGTGCGATGTGCTCCGAGGAGCGCTGGTCGAGAACATCGCTCCATGCACGAAACGGAGAAGGTGCCAAGTGCACACTGGCAGGACGGGCAACGGATGAGCCCATCGTATCCTTTGGCGTTAGTTCTATGTGCTCATTTTCGACAGCAATGGTCTGGCTGCCGTGATCTGGAGCACGTCGACTACCTTCCACTTCCTGAGCATTCCGAAGGAATGGTGCGGCTTTTGATGCAAAGTACTGAGGGAGGAAAAGTGAGACTGGCAAGCAGATGTAACTCAGAGAGCACTCCATGATTGGGGATGTTGAACCTTGGGCATCCAATTCATTTAAATTTATATCTGCATGGGACCAATGATTGGTGACTGCGGTGCATCTAGAGTATACTACATCGCGGTACTTGTTCAAAGGTCCGCCTTTACCGGCATATACTTCGACATGTTCTCATAATGATTCAATCGATAAATTTAACTTGTGTCGCCATGAAGATGTAAACTTGGAGATGTCACAGCTTCATAGATTGACGGGGTAACCATGACTACTTGTTCTTCTCACGTGACAGAGCAGATAATTTTCACTTCTGGAGTTCCGTGGTCTTCGTTCTGACCGACGGACCTCCAGGTATGTAAGTCCCTACTCCAAATATCAACTCATTCTGAACCCACGGACCTCCAGTTCTCGTCATCAGTCAGACTCGTTCCTTCTTTCAGTCTTAGTTTGTTACTCCTGCGTAGGACTTGCCGCGACAGTAGAAAGATATAATCGCGTGGTTAGCTGACAAGTGTGACGTTGAGTGGAGACGGCAAACAATCTCTACAACTTTACAGCGCCGGAAGGCTTGGAGTATGTATGCATTTGAAATTGAGCAGCAGAGTACTTGGCAGGGGAAGCCCTAAGACAGGGATCCCCCCCCAATCCCGACTCAACTCCATGTTACAGGAGCCAAAACCACGCAGTTCTTGGCATACAAGTGGTTGAGAACCAGAATTCTCATTTTAGGGCGTCGTTGCACAACATGAGAAGCAAGGATTTCTCAAGACAAATTCGAATTTTCTTATGGAAAAGCGTACATGATGCCTATAAAGTAGGCGCCTACTGGGGCCGCCCAAACATGGAACCGGAGTTAAAAGCAATACTCATGTTGACACGACGGGTGAGATTGACTCCCTAAACAGAAAGCAGGTGCTCAGGTCAATTGATTGTGAGGTATGTGGGGAAAGGGTAGGAAAAGCCCTCCAAAAACAAAGTATCGACTAGGCAGCCTACTAATCCAGCATAAGGCATATCACGTTTTTCAAAAATCTGCTTATTTTATATGGACCCTACGTTGTGAAGAGTGATTCAAAACAATGACGGACTCAACTCCAGAGAAGAACTAATGGAGCCGAGCTCGATGTAAAACTAACAAGGAGGAAGCTGGGGAAGAACTCTGTACTACTGTACGGACACATGAACAAACACCCCTCTCGAAGTTGAACGAGCCCAGAAATGAGGCCAGTAGCGGGGTTTTAGTGGGTCTAACGATAGAACAGGGGTGGGATGACACCCCCTTCTTTTTTTGGGCCAGGAGCCCCACAAAAGGCATTTCCTCGCGGAGAAATATTACGACAAACCTGGTTTCAGCCAGCGGGCGGGGGAAAGAAGTCAAGGGCGCCGACCACCCCAAACGCTATTCCAGTAAAAAGATTGCGGGGAGAATGACCATAATGAACAATGTATGTTCCGACCCTTTGTGTTAATGACAGACATATCACTGATGTACATAGAATACAACTCAATGAGTTAATTGTTATTTTTGTTATCAGCACCGGTGCCTTTATTACAGACACAAGTGTGCCGGTGATAGCCCTCGTACATAGCACCAAACGCAGGCAGAATAACGCATTATTTAGTGTAACTACACATGTACAATAATTACCTCCTGTCCTGTAAGTTCCAACAGTAGTGATGTATGTATTCATCCTTTGGCACCATCAGTAACGAATTACTTCAGCAACTACAGGCACTTATCGGGAGTTCATACAGATCCTGCATTTGTAAATACCAGTGTATCTGCCATTAATTCTACTACACGCATCTTTTCTCGTGTCTGTCTTTATTGAATCACGGATCTCGTCAAGAGAACCAATGAAAAAGGTTAATCAAGGGAGACCGGAGTCGAAAAGCTATGCCGGACGAAAAACTGCGATCTATCAAAGAAGGAAACACAGACGGTGTAAATTGCATGGTTTCGTTCAGTGCATTGGATGTACAGAAAGGTTGCCATGACGCTCTCAGAAATACGCCGAAGGAAAGATCCTGAACAGAACAGCTTTCGCTGTAGATTTCTCAAAGAGATATATTGCATCTATCGACTCTTTCTATCCTCGAAGAAGCGCTGGAGGGTGATGTAAGAAGACGTAGCGTAGGAGAAAGGGGAAACGCACCTTGAGATGACGGAGCTGCCACGCGCAGGTCGCGACGAGAACGATGATTTGTGCAATGCTGTACCAGACTGCACGTGCGTTTGTGGCCTCGCTGAGGTTGCGGTAGTCTGCCTCTCTCTCCCTCTGGTACTGCTGCTCCCTCCTGATATCCTCGAGCTTGAGGTTGAGGTCGCGGACCTTTGCAGCGAGGCCGGAGACGTGTGTGCGGTCTTGCTCGACGTCGGGTTTTGTTGTGCCAACTACGATGTCGAGGTAGAGGCGGATGTGGGTGTGGGAGAACCAGGAGGTGTAGTTTGTAGAGAGACAGATGGAGTGGTCGCCTGCGTCGTGGGAGGTAAAGGTGAACTTGCCGTCTGGGGGGCCGATTGTTTTGACGAGGACGTCTTCAGATTGTGATTCCTGGAGGGGGTGAGGGGAGAAGAGGAGGAGAAGGAGGGACATACGACGACTTCGACGATGATTCCGAGTTCTGGGTTTGAGGCGTATGCCTGGGTGCTGTCGGACCACTCGAGGGCGCGGTAAGTGCCTTCGACGACGGTGTCGGTTGGGAGCTCTTCTATAAAGCAGCGCTTTTGGTTTGCATCGAGATAAAAGTGGAGAGCGTGAGCAGACGCTGCGAACAACAGAAACAAGAGAAAGTGCATTGTGTGGCTGTGCTAGTTAATGCTAATGTTTTAATTTCAGCCCTACTAATGTTTTAATTACAAATCGCCTGCTAATATTTTAATTTCAGCCCTACTAATGTTTTAATTACAAACCGCCTGCTAATGTTTAATTACAGTCCTTAAACCGCCGCCAATGCTGAGCGCGCCAATCAGCAAGTCGCGGCAGCATCGCGCTCTTTCTCGGCGCTGCACAAACCAACTGCTCGCATCGCACGCCACTGCCAAAGGCGCTCCAACCACGCCCTTGTCCTCTGCAACTCGCACTACCCGCACAAGCTCATCCATCTCCGCCTCAGAGTCCAGCATCTCCATGTCCTCGGCCACCTCTTCCCCGAGACCCTCTGCGAGTCGCACCGCCGCCGCAGCCGCCGCCTTTTTCCCCGACTTTTTAGACGTCCCTGGCATTGCAGACTTTTTGCTCAACGGGTCCAGACCGAGTGCCGCCGCAGCTTCATCTGCAAGTCGCTTCTTCTCCAGCTTCTCCTTGTCCCGCTTCTCTTTCTTCTCTGCCTTGGTCTCCCGCTTCACCGGCTCAACAAAGTTGGGGTTGTTGGCCCGCTGCCAGTCAAGTAGCAGGTCGTCGTACGGACGTGTCCGCCCCTGCACCGCCCGCTTAGCGCCCATCGAGTGCGATTTGCATGTCAGCGACCGCGAGCACGGCAGGCCCTTGTCGTTGATCACACCACATTGCCGGTCGTAATCCACTGGTCCTTTCACACGCCCTTTTGTCACCTTGGCGATCGGTTTAGTCTTCTTCTTTGCCGGGCCCGAGTCTTCAACCCCAGGAGAGCCCTTGCGTTTCTTGCCAGATCTGCCTACGGATCTGGTGGGGTGAGCAGACGAAATAAACAGCCCCCAATGTAAACTTCACCTTCCGATTCCGGGACCGATTTGCCAGACTTTGCTTTCTTTGGGAGCAATGCGCACGTCTCCAGGTGCTCAGACATGCTACTGCGCAGCACGGGCTTGGAGCAGTCTTTGCACCGCACAACGCCCACCTCGCAGATGGTGCTGAGCGGTTGGGCACCAAAGATCCTCATTGTGTTGCCTGGCAGCCAGTGTGTGGGCGGCGACGAGAGCACCGTGGGCTCGACGGGGCTGTCATGCGCCTCAAAGGAGAACGGCGACGAGGGCGGCGAGCGGGGAGTTGGTGGTTTAAGCTTGAGCATGATGTTGTGACGGTCACATCAATCAATTGACTACTAATACAATTACAAGTAAAACTCGGGCTTGCGTGCATTGATACCGTACTCTCCCAGTGCTGCGCTCAGATCGTCCATCGTCAGCGTCGTCCGCGTCTTGTCCTGCAAATAAGTCAGCAGCACATCCTCCAGAACGCCGCTATCCCCACCTTGATCAGCCCAGGGCCCAAGGGCTGGTTCGCCCGGGCTCTTCCTCCTGCTGCATTCGTCCGGATCCGCGCATGCTGGTACGCGTCTGCCGCAATGTCAGACACAAATTTCTGCGCCGCAAGCGATAGCAGGCGTTTTCTGTCCACGTATCAGCCGACCCTCCACCGACTCATGACGACGCACGTACAGTCTGACGTCTTCGCACTCGAAGCCGACGCGCTGCAGGTAGTAATCGGTCACTTCGCTGGGTATCTGGGAGGCGATGAGTTGCAGAGTTCAGCATAGCGACCGAGGACGCACCAGCGGCTCGTATTCATCCAACATGAGCAGGAATTCCACCAGCGTACGGTCCTTGCGCGCCTCTTCTGCCTCTTGCCGAGTTTGTGCAGGGGCCGAGGGCGGCGCTGCTACAGCACTGGGCTGCGCCTGCTGAGTCTCCTGTGGGGTCGACGCATTCGTGGCTGCGGACGTCGTCTGCTGCAGTGGCGCCGACATGCACGTTGCCAACGGATGGCGGTTGCGGACGGCGGGGTTTCGGAGTTTGCGGGGTTTGAAATGTGTATAAAGCACGAAAAAAATTTGGAATGGTGGGATATTTCTGTCTTTTTCTTTCTCCCTCTGGTGAGTCGCGTCGCCTTTGTGTTTCTCTTCGTGCATGATGTTTGAGGCATTTGGCTTTATGCAGGAGCGCACCCTGCACTGCAGAAATTCTCTCAGCTACCTTCGGGCAGGGCTGCCTTGGTGGACCTTGCCCGCTACCTCTGATTCTTTTCTTCTTGTCTTCTTTGTACTGCATGGCTTCCATATACTGATGCAGTTCTCCCAGGACTGGACCAAGTAGTAGAGTATACGCGGTAGTCACGATTCTTCATTGTACCCTATGTAGTCAGAAAGCACGCTGTTCTTCTTCTTTTGCCCGTGTTGTGCGCCGCTGGCGTGGTGGCGATCGGTTATAATATGACCATGTGCCCTTCGTTGCCTGAATGCGATCCATTCACAGGGACGGCCCCGGCCAATCCCGCCTTTTGTCCCAGGAACTTTCTCCACGCATATATTCTCCACCCTCATTCCCTCCTTCCCACCACCATCTCCGTTGCTCCCAAATGGCGAGCGACCCTCACATGAAGACAGAGTCCCTCGATACCTTTGCCGCCCGCAAGCTCGGCCTCTCCTGTGCTGAATGTCGCAGGTATATTCTCTCTCCACCTCCAGCGCCGCCCAAATCTAACTTTACCAAAGGTCAAAACTCAAGTGTGATAGGTAAAAAGATGGCTTCCTCACCTTGTGCAACAGAGTTTAATTGATCATGTAGAACCTTTCCGTGCCAATCATGCGTCAGGCAGGGCTTCCTTTGACTTTGAGATATTAATTTACATCTCTAACGATGCACATTAGGCGTGGTTGTGCCGGTATCTGTCCTGATGGTGTGTACAAAAGTGATCGAATGTGAAGAGCTCATGATAATCTCGACACAGGAACGTTGGCCGCCACCAAAGGGAACAAGTAAGCTTCTAAGCAATCATACCCAGTCATCGTGACTCATAAAAAAAAACAGAGTCCTTATGGCACAGGCCCAGAAACTCTCTGAACAAGTAAAGACTTTACATGCACGGGTTCGCGAACTAGAAACCGCTCTAGCCTCGTCCAGGACATCCGATGAGAGGGTCGATGGTCGCGAACCACGCCAGCTAGACGGCATTGAAGCCGTGTCAGAGGCCATTGGCTCCCTTTCTCTCGGTGTAGACGGTCAAGCAAAGTATCACGGCGAATCTGCAGGGTCAGAGGTACGTTGTCCCACACCACCCGTTCTTCTCCAATGGAGCTTCTCAACTACCGTATCCAGTACCTTCAAGATCTCCTCCCAGTTTGTCACCGCTTGTTTCATTTTCGAATTCGCCCTGACGGGGTACTTTTCTAGCATGAAGAGACCCACAGTTCGCCGCGATATCGCCTCAACCTTCCAGACGAAATTCTCAGTCTGATGAATGCGTTTCCTTTTGGTTTCAAGGACTGCTCGTACAATAAATCAATATTTGTCCGCTACCTTCCTCACAAAGAGCGGGCGATGGAGCTAGCTTGTGTCTACTACGCAAGTGCTGCGTGGATGTATGCGACGCTCTCTATTTCTGTTGGTTCTACAGTCATCTGACGTCTCCATCAGGTATGATCCTGTTCCCTACAACGATTTTGTCGTCTCCATTCTCAACCCTATCTATGGCTCTGAAGGTTATCCTTCCACTGATGCTTTGCACTCTCATCGTCTCGCTGTATTCTTCATGGTCCTTGCCAACGGTAATCTGTACGACGACTCTCAGCCGGACGCAGCGGCTGTGTCTGAGCAGTACTATGCTCTCGCGCGAGCGGCCTTTTCCCTCGATTCAATCTTGCTCGAGGTAACATGTGCCACTGTCCAGGCGCTCTTTCTTGTCTTTTGTTTTGTGTACAATTCGAGCCAATCTGACAAGGAAGAAAGGTGGCTTCTGACGGGTATAACCACTCGGATAGCACAGACGGTAGGGCTTCCGAGTCACGTTATCATGCCTTCCCACTGATTAGTCTATTTTTTGGTCTTGAAGATTGGACTACGTAAGGTTTAGTTCCTGGTTTGATATGTGGGTTCTAACTTCATATCAGAACGTGATAGTGCTGCCTGGAATCTCGATCCAGAAGAGATTCAAAGGCGCAGGAATGTTAGTTCACCTCATGCTCTTCTAGAATCCAATTGATGGGATTGATATAGCTCTTTTGGGAATTGTTTGTTTGGGAGAGTTGGTCGGTAAGTGGAAGCACACTCTAGTTCTTGTGATCATCTTCAAGGGTCACGCTATAGAGCCTCGTCCATGGCCGACCAGGGTCGCTGTTTATCCAGTACGCAGACTGTAAATATCCCGAAGATATGCAACAAGTGGGTCCGGTCGCTGATGAAGAATCTCTTGGATGTACGTACATTGGAATCCGCAAAGTATTTCAGTTGATGATGCACACAGTCCATGCCTGGAAATTCCGATATTCCGTGAAATGCATGTCAAAGTCTATTGATCATGTATTCAGCACGCGGTATCCGTCGTATAGCGCTTTGCTTGACATCGATACCCTCATTCAAAACCACCCAATTCCCAAACATCTGCGTTGGCCCGAGGACAATAATATATACCAATGGTCGTCTGACCCTGGACTCGCTTTGCAACAGTACTGCACTCTATGTGTCAGAGATTCCAGTTCGTACTATCTGTGGCTTCATTGCAATGCGCTTATTCTCTGAGACAGACCTATTGTATATACATCGAAGCTACTTTTCTCAGGCCATTCGCGACGCATCTGACAATCCTTTGAGACACCGATTCAAAAGATCTGTGGAGACCACGTTCCAAGTGTCCAGGCGCCTCATATCTGTTCTAAAATCCCTCTATCCTGTTCATCCTCTCTGTCGGTATGTCTGGTTCTTTTGGTCTGGCTACTTTTCGTCATGTGTATGTACTTTTCATCTGCTCTTTTGGAATGCTTCTGAAAAGCCAGTGTCAGGTGGTCCTTGCAGCCCTCGTAGTTGAAAGTCCCGGATGCTCACTTGCCAATCAAGCCATGGATGAATTGAGGAGTGCAGTCCCGTTCTTCCAAGAAGGTTCCAAGTTGTGCCGACCGCCATCTATTTGGGTAAAGAGAACTCTTCTGTTCATCAAAACTTTAATTGACCAATTTGCCATCAAAGAACTTTCTCTGCTCATTGTTCCAACGCGCAAATGGATCATACATGGCCTTCAGGAGTGGCCAGAAACGAAGTGTCCCTCTGCCTCCTGATGAGCCTGATGAACTCGAGGTGGTTAATGGTCGGCAATCCGTCATCACGACCAAGTCGAATCCAAACTCGCCATCGCACGCCGCCGCTTCCCCCCCAAGTCTCCATCAGGAAAGTGTGACCCGCAGCAGCCCTACTGTTGCTCAGAATGCTATCCCCGATCCTTCCGTCAGCTACTACCCTTTGGGCACCTCTGCTAGCATGATCACAAAACCTCAAACAGACATCGTCATGGAAAGCTCCATACATCGTTTCGAGGACCATTCATATTCTTCAATTGGAAAAGCGCTCCATGACCCATTGTCCAGGGAATCGGCGCTCACTCGAGCCGTGCCAAATTCCTACGTAACAAACAACCCCATCGTGAGTGTTTCAGGCGAGGTCCATTCAGCACAAGCAGTCCGTGATCAGTCTGTAATTGGGGCACCCAAGGCTGCGTGGAATTATCCAGTATCGCATGACTGCTTTCCCCAGCAGACATCTCCACACCAGCCCACGCATCCATATTTGCCCTACGTACATGGTCATAATACTACTGTTCAAGGCACTCAATCTGGTGGTTCTTACGGTTACCCTTCTCGGCAATTGCAGGGGCCAACCGCTCAGAACCAGTACGAGATGTGGATGGGTTATGGTACTTAGAGAGTGTGTGGCATTTGGCATGGACTCTTTCGGTTTGTTTGTTGGTTCTCGTGTCTGCTCTAAAATGCAATTGTATCAATGTACTTAGTATCAATGTCAAACTCAATGTATAAACTGATTTGATTGAGATCATGTCATATCCATCTGGATGAGGCCTTCGTCGTCAAATGAAGTAGTAACCTCCTGGTCGGCCGATTCCATTGCTGTCAGAAGAGTATCGACATCGGGAGAGACCGAGAAACGTTTGTTGACCTCTCCAAGGACTACGAGACGCTTCCCGACCTCATCAAGGTGGACAGCCTGTTGTAGAAAAGACGGTTGAGTAGCTGCGGTGACCTGCCATCCGACTTGCTGTGAGCTTTGCGAAGAAAGAAGGATGTCGATGCAGAACTTACATCAAGTACGATGCCGTTCGCTAGCCGCATCTTGACCGCGCCGTTACGATACACTTCAAGTCTTCCAATCACGCCATCGACTTTGGGTTGGGCAGTTTCTGCCTCGGTGGACGTGGCATTTGAAGGAGCAGGTTCAGATTTGACCGGATCTACAAATGCAACTTTTTTGCTAGTCGTGCCATCAGACATCGGAACGTCTTCAACAGGTACCGAGGAATTTGTGTCCGGTGACACAAATGTAGGAAATGGCGAAGGGAACTGAAAAAGATATAACCGCTCTTCTCGAAGATCTGAATCCTAGAAAAAATTGTCGTGCAATTGTCATATCAGACGTATAAAAGTTACCTGATCAACATTGGCAGCAGCGGCAAAGTTTTCGATTATGTCTTCCAGTTCCTCTTCTTCCCCGCTATCGCTCAGGTCAAGCGCATTAGCGGCATTGACATCAGTACCATCTGCAATTATAAATTCGTTACAAGTTCTACGTCCGAGAGAATGACATACCAGCACCCCGTGAAATCTCTTCCTTTTTCACTTTTTTATGTTGTTTGTCCTTTCGCAGACTCTCAGGTGCCATCCAGTCCATGTTGCGAACATCTTCCATGTCAACAATCTCGACACCTTCATCAGGATCGGAATAAACCTCTCCGTCTTCTTCCTCTTTGACTTCGTTCGTCTTGGAGCCCCCTCGTTTCAACGTAGGAGCAGCTCCGCGCACTAGACTTGATCCAAGAGATGACGCAGATCCTGTGGTTGGAACTGGAGCAAAATTAGATCGAGGCATAGCTCGTCGTGTTGCGGTGTGGCCTGCCAGAGCAGGTCCCATGGCAAAAGGGCCGCTGGCGGTCATTTCAACCACAGGAGGTGCTCGTTCCCGCCCCCGTCCTCTTGCATCTCCCCGCCCCCGTCCTCTGCCACGACCACGTTCATTTGTATGAGCAGGCGGCAGTGCTTCTGGTGCTGGTTCCTACAGCTTTGCACTCAAGGTTTGCAGTTATCAGGGAAGAGATCGAGGCATACCGGTTTGACTTCCCTGAGCGGCAGTATAAGCAAAGCGGTTTATTGACCTCTCTTGAACGACTTACTTACTCCTTCTTCCTCCTGGATGGCAAGGTCGGCACGAACTTGAGCTTCTGTGCTCCCTGACGGGTTACATCGCCTTGTTTCTTGGCAAGGCTACCAATTGCCTTTGTTGGTGGAATACTTGAGCCTGAACCAGACCCAGACGGTGCATCTGAAGAAGGTTGAGAGGCTCAGCAGGAACAGAGACAGTCGGGACTCGCCTGCCATGGTGGTCAATTCAAAAAAGGCTATACGGATCAGCGACATTCCGATCATATCTGAATCGTTTATCTTTTTGGAGTAACTCTATACTTACCATCGCTGCATCTTCTTTCGTTATGGATCAAGTCAAGCATTGGCGCGTCACATACAACGACATCCACAACCTTATACGTGGTGTCACCCCCAAACTTGCACAAGAGTTCAACCCAGAGCTCATGGTTGCCATTGGTATTTGGCTTTCCTTCGATTGGTAGGTCCTTTAACTGAGGTTTCTTTAGGTGGAGGGTCTGTAAACTTTCGATCACAATCAAGGTGTAGCAGCTTACCATTTAGACTATCAGAGGTTTCTTCCCTGCTCGTGTGATGGTTAGTCAAAAATTAGTTAGCCGCGTCATCTGATCGCTTGCATCTGAACAGCGCACGTTCCTCAGAGAAATCACCGAGAACAAGGCTCTTCAGATTCAAGCAATTGGTTTATCGCTCTACGAACCTCTCCCCGGTACTAGTCAACAACAAATCGGAAAGGAAGTCGTGAGGACACAGTGGATGTTGGTACCTAGATCCTTTCTAGTTCAACAAGCCTCATCTTCCTATGTCAACAGATCACCTAATCCAGGAAAACTTCTGCTTGGAAAGAGGATTCTTATCGTCGTAAGATTACTGAATCACTCATGATTCACGACTTTCACTTGTGCGCGCAGGACGAGGTCGACGACACACGGAAGACCCTTGGGTAAGCATATTTAGTGCTGTGTGACTGTCCGTGTTGATATATCCTCCCTAGTTATGCTCTTACAGAGCTTCAAAAGGATGTGGAAGAAGAGCTACTAAACTTTCCTGAATCCGAGCGCGAGGCACTACGCACCGCTACCAAGTTCGCCATTTTTGTCGTTCATAATAAGGACAAACCCAAACTAGCCGAGTTGCCAAAGGATGTACCGTAAGGATCGATATCCTCGATCAAGTGTGCAAATAACGAAAACTGTTCGCAGATATTACGCTGGCGAAGAAGTCCAGGATGTATGGTGAGTTCTCTCTTTTGATATTCTGCCACCAAACCCTGATCGCGATTTAGGCTGGACTACCCTTGGGAGGCCATGTAAGTTCACAAGTTCTTCAGCCTCTTCGATTTTCCTTATTATACTTTCGAGGGATATCGCTGAGCATGACCGTCTCGCTGCCGAAGATAGGAAGGGTGTGGCGTAAGACTCCTTCAACCCAGTCGGATATGAAAGCATCGAGTCAAGTAATGAAAAGCTTTCACAGCTTGGAATTGGACAATTTATGTATCTATCTTCTTTCAGAAGGTTTCGCAATTAGTCCTAAACGTGCCTACATACGTAGATAGAATTAGTTGTTATCATGCCTTGGCCTCGGCCTGAATCTCCTTCAAGATGAAACCTTCCAGTCCACCAGCTACCCACAACTCTTGCACACTAGCGCCAACAGGACGCAGGGAATACGTCTTTCCGTCGCCCGTGTTCGCGGTGAGCACAGTTGCTTTGCCATCTTTCATGCCCACCTCGACTGTCATGCCCATATCAACCGTGAGCTCTCCATTCTTTCCTCCAGCTCCACGTTTTCCATCCTTGGCATAGAGTGTAGTGAGGTCGCTGACGAGTTCTGGAGATTCAAGACAAACTAGACCATTGTTGATGGCATTGCGTTTGAAAATATCGCCGAAGGAGCCAGCAATTACTAGGGGAACGCCTGCAGCTTTGAGTGCTGTTGCAGCCTGTTCACGAGAGGAGCCTGTGCCAAAGTTATATCCAGATACAAGAACGACACCCTCTTTACGGACGCCATCGAATGGAACAAATGTTTTGCGCTTCTCTGCGACGAGTGCAGCAAAGTTGGGGTCATAGTTCTCCATGACAACTTTGGCTTGGCCCTCGAGAGTAATGTCATCAGCATAAGTATACTTTCCAGGGTAGATGCCGTCGGTGTTCAGATTGTCTTGGGGAGCAAAAAGCAGAGGCCCAGCAAATGTGGTAGGGAAGCCGGCGAACAAAGGCTCATCGGATACGGCGGATGTTGATGTAGAGGCGGGGATATTTGAGATGGAGAACGTGGGTGGTTGGACAGGCGGGAGTTTGGCAGAATCCAATGAGGCGGGACCGCAAATGTATCCTTTAATAGCGCTAGCGGCGACAACAGCAGGACTTGCAAGGTATGCCTGAGCTTTTGGATGTCCCATGCGGCCCTTGTAGTTTCTGTTAGTAGCGCTGATTCCTGTTTCACCTTCTTGAAGGAGACCGACGCCAAGTCCAATGCAAGGACCGCAGCCAGCAGGGAGGACCTTTGCCCCGGCCGTGACGAGAGTGTCCCAATCGCCAAGAGATTCAGATTCTTGTTGGACAGCAGAACTGGCGGCGGCAATGTAGAATTCGACCCCAGGAGCAATCTTATTACCTTTGATGACTGCTGCAGCCGCAGCAATGTCGGAAACTCGAGAATTGGTACAGCTGACAAGGTAGGCCTTTTGAATGTTGATATGAGCATTCTCGAGAACAGGCAATGGTGTCGAAACTTTGACACTGTTTGGGCCAGAGACGTGGGGTACAAGGGTGGAGAGATCGAAGACCAAATGAGAGGAATACTCAGCGTCGGCGTCTGATTCAAGTTTTGCTGCACGAAGCGCATTCAGGCGCCGACGATTGATTCTCGGGTGCTCCGGCGGAGGAGGGATGCTTGAAGACGTAGGAGTGGAGAATGTCCGCAGTTCGAGTTTGGCCAGGACCTGGTCGTACCATCGTAGCAGTGTGTCATCGACCGGGAAAACACCAGCTAGGGCACCCCACTCTGTGGTCATATTGGCGATGGTCAAACGATCGTCGACACCCAAAGCAGCCAATCCGTCACCAGTAAATTCAATTGCGGCATTGAGCACTTCGTCTTTGTTGAACGAACCACAGAGGGCAACAATAACATCTTTCCCGGTGACACCTGGTGCTAGTTTTCCCTTGAGCTCGACCTTAACCATGCGTGGAACTTGCCACCAGGTCTTGCCAGTTGCCCAGAGAGCTGCAGCGTCTGTGCGGACGATCGGGGTGCCAACACAGCCCACACCTCCGTACATGTTGCTGTGACTGTCGCTAGCAACGGTCAGAGTGTTAGGGAAGGCATAGCCTTCTTCCACGAGCACTTGATGGCCAATGCCCCGTCCTGCAGGGTAGAAGTCGACACCGTGCTTACGGGCAAAAATCTCAATTGAAGCATATTTAGACAAGTTCTTTGGTGTCTTATTTTGCACATCATGGTCCAGCGTGAATACAGGTTGTGCTGGGTTGTGTATTTTAGTTGCCCCAATGGAGTTGAATCTGAGTGATCGTCAGACAACTGGAGGAAGGACGGAAAGGAGACACACTTTGATATGACAGGGCCTGTATTGTCGTGGGTCATGACATGCTCTGGACGTATCATGACATAGTCGCCAGCCTTGACTGATTTACCCTGAGGTAACCCGACGGCATACTTTTGAACGACCTTTTCAATGACTGTTTGAGGAATGCGCTGTCTTTGGACTGCAGTAGCAAAGTACCTGGACAAACTAGCCCGTGCATGCGGACGAGCCAAATGCGCTGGAAGACGCATCGCAGAGTGTCGCAGAGAGAGACAGAACTCGGAGCAATCTGTTTTCTGCCCGGCGTTTCAAATGGTTGCCGGATCTGGAGAAAGTTGTTTGCTGTTGACGAATCGCTCGACGCCATGGCACTGCCGAGCATAGGCCTGTTTGCATTTATTGCTGCAGTTCTGCTCATTGCTGGTCTGTATTGCCTTTATTCTGTCGAAACTGGAGCCTCACCCGGTGCACAGGATATTTCGCATTCAGTAAACAACGGTCTAGGCCGAGAGGGAATGCTCTGCTTCTCATTGGCCCTCCGGACGCAGGAAAGACCGCGATACTGTCCAAAGTACGTGCCTTCTCGTCGAACAAGCCAAGTTCTGTCTTATCTTGTGAAAGCTGGTCTATGGACAATCACTTCAAACCCATACATCTCTCCAAACAAACTCCTCTCTAGTAAACCTATCTCCACCGAAAAAGAACATTTGTGTGATAGATATACCAGGGCACCCGCGAATTAGAGATCAGTTCCAGGACCACCTTGACAACGCAAAAGCAATTGCTTTTGTTGTCGATGCCAGCACTGTGTCTCGCAACGGGGCCGTGGTTGCCGAGTTCGTGACCTTGACTCTCTTCATTGCAATCGACTCACAGCGTTCCAGGCACCTCCACACCATTTTGAACACCCTCGCTTCTCTTCCACCTTCGCAAAATACCCCCTCACTGATCATTCTTGCCCATAAATATGATCTCTTGAACGCAGGAAGCCAAGTCAATACAACCTCGGACATACTCGCTGTCAATCGCGTCAGGTCCGTGTTGGAGCGTGAACTTGAAAAGCGGAAAGCGTCACAGAAAGGTGGCGTCGGCGTCGAGAAGCTTGGAGGGGAAGATGAAAAGCCTGACATGGGAGGTCTGGATTGTAATGGTCCTCCTGGCGAACCGTTCAAGTTCTCGGATTGGGAAGGAGGCGAAATTTTTTTCGCAGGAACTTCTGCAAAGGTTTCAAGGGCGAATGATGATCCCGAAAAGCCGGAGGGCGATGGGCTCGCCTCCTTGAGAGAATGGCTCGATAAAATTGCATAGGCTCTGACTACTTTGGATTCTACTCCTGCAGTGACTCTTCTGAGAGGATACAATCACCACATTCTGCTCTCGTCCTGTAGTCTATTCCTGACCTTCCAGAATCTTAGTAAGCTGCGGTCACTCTCGTTGCGCCACACCAGGTCCAACGTCAGTTCCTTGGATTAAATGAAGCCGTTATCTAAATGTGGGTTTTCATTCAATAGAGAAATATATTCAAGGAGAGTGTAACCGCGTGGTATGCGGGTAGATTTCGTGAAAAGCGAGTACTAGAGAAGGTCGATAGATACGAGTTAATCGTTCATGAAACATGGGAGCACAAAAGAAAATACCACGATCGTAAAAGAAAGTAACAACCGTCCGGGAAGGCCAAAGCCTTAGATATCGAAAAATGGCTTCTCAGGGTTCTGCTGCCCCTGCTGTTGCTGCTGCTGAGCAAACGGGTTGCCTGATTTCTGTGCGAATTTCCCCGCATCCGTATAACCATATCGGAGCGTCCCCAAGTTACCAAACGTATCCATTCCGTCATCCCTGTTTGCAAAGAGATTCGCAAGATGCTCGTTCTCGTTTGTCTTGGTTCTGACTTGGTAGGGCCTTTGTTGGTAGGGGTTGGTGGAAGGAGGGGAGGAGGCTGGATGTACGGGAATGGAGGCTGAAAGAGCGGAGAGATGCCCGTTGGAGTGATTATCATATGTACCACCAAGGTTGAAGGAGGGAGATTGAGGTTGCACTGGGGAGAAAGAAGGTGTGGAGGAAGTAGAGGGAGCGAAGGGATTGTTGGATCTAAAAATTCAAAAAAATTGGTTAAGACTGGTTAATCGAAAGGAAAGTGACGGATGTACCCGAAGCCAGTAGGCTGAGATGCGAGATGTTGACTCGCGAAAAAGCTCTGTTGCTGCTGTTGCTGTTGTTGCTGTAGCTGTTGCTGTTGTTGCTGTTGCTGTTGCATTTGAAAGAGCTGCTGTTGGCGCATCCACTCCTCTTGCTGGGCCTGTTGATGCGCTTGTTGTTGCTGCTGGAGGAAAAGCTGCTGCTGGCGCATATACTCCGCTTGGGCAGCCTCTTGTTCTGCCTGTTGCTGGTATGGGTTGAACGACGTAAACTGAGGCTGCAGAGCAGTGAATTGGGGTTGAACAGCAGTGAACTGAGGCTGCAGTCCTGTCGCATATGGCGTTGGATCGGAAAGATGGAATCCATTTGCATTATTTGCATTGGGTGGTGGTCTGTTCGAACGTACATAAGATGCTCCTAGGGAGTAATAGGGTGGACGTACAGTTGATTTGTGTCGTCAAACAGCGCAGCAGCATTGGAATCTTGGACCTGATTCTTCCTTTTTGCCTCCTCCTCCTCACTCAATTTGATTGCGCGCTGGAGGTCTCTTTCTTCTGCAGAAGCCTGTTCTGCGGCAAGAGAGCGCTTGCTTTCCTCGATTGCTCGCCTCAATTCATCCTCGTCGCGGTTGGGTCGCTTGCCTGCCAGTTGTCTCACCGGGGCGTCTCGTCCACGCCGGTGTTGATTCTCGTCTGCATAATCTTCTTCGTCACCCCCGCCATTGGCGGCTCCACGAATCATGCGTTCCCGCATGGACGCCCGTGCACGCCGTTCCTCACGTAGGCGGTTCTCATCCATGAGGAGGTTGGTAATGTCTTTAGCCTTCTGACGAACGTTTCCCCCTTGATCTTTCCCATCCTCATCAATGTACTGGAATTCTTTGAGGGTCTTGATGATATAGGCGTTGTCGCGGAAGTAGATGACGACGTTTTCAGAGCCTTGATGAAGACAATAGTCCAGGACCGTCAAGCTCTGTGGCAACAGGCACGATGATTAATGTTACTGCGGATCAGAGAACGAGTTGGATTATACCTTGAAGACATGGCGCCAGTTTTTGCCCTTATCGTTGAGGCGTTTGTCCAGCATTTCCATGATTTCGACAAAGTCATTCCTGGATGAATAGGTCAGTATGAGTAACACCGGAGTTAGCAATGACAATCAACTGGTTGTAGGTCAGCTGGGCGATCTCGTTCATCTGAGTACCCGTGGGCCCCCATGGGTCATTGGAGGTGGCATCGCGAACCTTTGCTTGTGTATCAGAATAGCCTTTTGTATAATTTTTGGTTATACGAAGAGCAGCCTTGCCAAAATGTTGCATCGACTGCATGTGAACGCAGAGTTGGACAAGAATTAGATGAGATTACTTGTCATGGTTACATAATTGATCCCTGATATCAATTGACGTGTCAAGAACATCATAGCATTGCATTATTGGAGACAAAAGGAAACGATAGACATGAAGATATTCGTGAGGGTATTCCTACAAAGATTAAGCAAATATAACCGACAGTTTCAAACAACCGGGGACAGGCCCAGGGGGAATAAGGCGGGGGAGGGCTGGTGAATTAAAGTATATCGCAAAGGAGGCTGGTGGAATATGTGGATACGAGAACACGAAAGCAAAGGAAGCGCAGGGCCCGTCGTCCATGAGAAGTGGAAAGTCGGGAAATACAACGAGCGATGGTTGGCTGACTCAGCAGACAAGCACAAAGAAATAAGGACTATGGATAATCCTTCTCAGAGAACAACTTTTCCTGGCGGTAGGTATCGGATTCAATGCCATCTATAGACTGGTTAGCAATGACAATGCCATTTTCGGCTCGTAGGTCGTTGGCGGGAGTCGCGGGGCGGGAGCTAGCCATTCCTGAGGAGGTGCCAGTTGCAATTGAGATGAGGTGCTGGTTGTGAGGATAGTAGGACCGTCGCTGCATCTTCTTAAAGTCGTACGTAGTGAACCTTGGCAGCGTTAGCGTGCAAGTCAGACGAGGAAAAAAGGACACACTGTTCTTCCATTTGCCGCATTTCAGCGCTAAGGTTATCCTGGTTGGCTTTGCGGGCCTTGGCCTTGAGAGGATTATCCTCTAACAATAATTCTTCGAGTTCGTGAGACGCATCGAAATTAGCTTTCTTGGCCTACGTAATGATTGAGAACTTTTTGATAGAAGCAAGCTAAATCAAAATCAGGGTACTGACGTCGGGTACAAAAGGCGGGGTCTGTTGTTTACTTTCCAATGTATCCCAATCAATGGACTTGAACCATGGATGTCGTCGTAACTCCTGGAAACCTTCACCCTGGGGCTTGCATCCAAAGCGTTTGGACGTGTCTCGATCAAGCAACTAGAAAAATTGTTTGAATCTCAAATTACGATCTACGAGGGAAAATGACGGACGCCTTTCAAAACTTGCATGCCTGCCCGACTGCACTTCTTGTCAACATCCTCGGGCCACTTGAGTGGGTCTTTGGATATGCTGTAAGTCAGATCACCGTTTGTCCTGCCTCGAAAAGGGCGTCGGCCAAATATGAGCTCGTATGCACAGACACCAAGTGACCACCAGTCAATGTAGTAAGTATATCCGCGCTTTGTCAAGATCCTTGGGGGATATAGTTCAGGGTCATAATGAGCGTGAGAACGAAGGCTTACTCAGGAGCCATGTATGCCATCGACCCGGCAACACCAGTTAGACGTCGTTCCCCAAAGTGCACAGCAATATTGAAGTCTGTGAGGTGCGCGTTTCCGCGTTCGTCTAGCAGGATGTTGTCAGGCTTGAGGTCTCTGTTATAGAAGAAGCAAATGGAAATGACAAATGAAGCGCCACAAATAGTGAGAATCAAGAGACTAGCTGACCGATGCATGATACCACTCTCGTGCAGAAATGAGAGGGCTGAGGATAGTTGGGCGACGTAGAAACGGACGACTTCTTCTGACAAGGAGCCTAATCGTTCCAGATGGACTGGAAAGATACCGGAAGAGTTGATGAAAGAGGAATGTAGAGAGCTAGGGACTTACAACGGAGATCACCCCCAAGCATCAAGTCCAGGACAAAGAAACAATTCTCGTCATCTTGAAAAGCGTACCGCAAGTTGACAATAAATGGGTGGTCAACCTTATAGATCGTATCAGGGTACGAGAGTTGTTGGAATAGTGGGGCTAACAAACCTCTTCGAGCAGCCGTCGTTCTTGGATAACATTTGGGACTGCCTTCATTTTGACGCACTTGTTTTTGTTGATGTACTTGAGGGCGTAAAGCTCATGGGTCTGTTTATGCTGGACCACCCTGACCTGGACATACGGTCAGTAGAAGCCTGAGAGGTAGTCGATAGGTCGCTGGGACCTTGCCAAAGGCGCCCTTTCCAACGCAGCGAAGGAGGAGGAAATGAAAGAGGTTGACGTCGCCATCGAAGTCGATGGGCTGGCAAGGGGTGAGAGCGTGCAGACACTGAGAGATTGAGACAAACCGTTGGTCTGCAGCAGACGGCTCCCATGGGACACAGGACGCCTAGCGGGAGGGAAAGAGGTAGCCAGACCAAAAGAGAGGTGGAGACAGGAGAGCGGCCGAATTCAGAGCACTCATCACGGTCACTGATTGTCACGCCGTCACGTCGTTGTGCACACCTCCCATGTCGTGCAGGCCGGACTTTCTGCGCCCGCTCGTACTCTCTGGTCCCTCGGGCGTTGGCAAGAGCACGCTCCTTACCCGCCTCTTTGCAGAGTTCCCCGACAAATTTGGCTTCAGTGTCTCCCGTATTTGTTTTCTTTTTTTTTTCTCTCGTTGCCACTCATTTTTCCCTAGATACCACAAGATCACCCCGGCCCGGCGAAGCAGATGGCCAGCAGTATCACTTTGTGACGACTCAGTGCTTCCGCGAGCTCCTCCAGCAGAACGCCTTCATTGAACATGCCGAGTTCTCCGGCAATCTATATGGAACCAGCTTCGAGACCGTGCGTTCCGTCCAAGAACTTGGACGTCGCTGTATTCTCGACATCGATGCACAGGTAGGTCTCTATTTCTGGTCCCTTGGGCACTCTCCAGATCCTGTCTGTGCCCAGGGTGTTCTACAAATTAAAAATACCACTCTGGACCCCGTCTATCTCTTCATCTCCCCTCCTTCCCTTACCACCCTTCGCTCCCGCCTCCAGCAACGTGGAACAGAGACAGAATCTGCCATGCAGAAGCGCCTTGCCGCTGCCCTCAAGGAAATTGAGTATGCAAAACAGCCCAACGTTCATGACTTTATCATTGTAAATGACAATTTTGAGCGTGCCTATGCCTTGTTCAGAGATGCTGCTCTTGGAAAGCCGATCACCGGCGATGCCCTTCCACCTCTCAATGACTAGCTATAGAAATATTTAAGTTATGTCATCAATATATAGTCCGTATCGGTCCCGGCCCGACGATTTCATAATATTTTTATAAGATTGTAATACTGCTATATAATTACACCGCGCTTGTGTTTCACTCCTGTATGGCCACTTGTCATGATCCTGAGGGATGGCGTATCATCTCCCATGTCCGCGACTTTGACACCAGCCTGTGTTTCGAGGAGGGCGTTCTCTTGTCCGGAATTCTTGCAGCCCTCCTCGTTGTCGCCACAACCAGGTCTTTCACTTTAGCTCTTGATCTGTCCAAAGAAAGGACGCGCAACAGCTGGTACCTGTTGTGCACTAAGCTAGTACGCTTCATGATCGTTAAATCATTCGTTCTCTCACTTTTTCCAGGCGTTGCTGCTTGCGTCATTCATCGTTAGCGTCTCAAACATCTTATTCATCTTACTAGTCCGCAAATCTGTGCCTATCATCTATTCCTATGTCATTGAACCCTTTGCTCTGGCTTCCGCTATCTCGTTAACATATCTTAACCATACCCGGACCCGTACTTCGTCCTCTACATTGCTTATCTTCTGGCCAGTCTATTTATTCAGTCTCATAATCTGGATAAGGTCCGTCCTATTGATGCAGGCCGACGATGGACATATTATCCTGGCATTAAAATCTATCGTTGGTGCACTGGGCCTTGTATCGTTCGTGCTAGAAATTTTTGGACCGGAGTATGATGTGGTGCCCACATTAGGAGATAAACTACATATGGAAAGTCCTCTCAATACCGCCAACATATTCAGCATCTGGGTAAAGTCAAGTAATTTACCTCTCTATGTTACTTGACGGATTATTTCTGCAGAGCTTCCGATGGATGACCTCCCTTATGAAAAAAGGTGCCTCTCAGTACATCACAGAAAGCGACCTTCCATTTCTACAACCTCACGATGAATCCGAGAAGCTTGGAAAAGATCTTGAGAATGCTCTCAGGAAGCAGTGAGCTTCTTCAGAGCGCCTGTTATCGTACATCTTGCTGAATGTTAGACAGCACGCTGTGGAAAGCCCTTTTCATTGCGTATGGGGGACCATACGCTGTTGCTGCTGGTTTGAAGGTTTTACAGGACTGCTTGGCGTTTTTGCAACCTCAACTACTCCGTTGGTTGCTTTCGTATATTTCTTCATACCAGTCTGCCCGATTTGGAAACGCCATACAGGGACCGAGTAATCTCGAAGGTTTTGCGATCGCTGGTATCATGTTCGTCGCATCCGTTGCGCAAACAATTGCTGTGAACCAGGCGAGAATCTCTGTAATACCTCAACGAACAGTGACTCACTGACGATTTGCGTTCTCTAGTACTTCCAGCGCACCTTTGAAACAGGGTATGCAAGGATTGATTTCCCCAAGCGTGTGCAATCTTAATCGTTCTGAACAGTATGCGTGTACGGGCCGGGCTTGTTACTGTTATCTACGCCAAAGCACTCGTTCTTTCCAATGATGAGCGTAGTCGTGCATCCGGAGACATCGTTAATCTAATGTCGGTTGACGCAACGAGGCTCCAGGACCTTTGCACATATGGCCTCATTGCGTTATCCGGCCCTCTACAGGTTATAGTTCTCGTGATACATTTCAAGATATCTGATCATTTGTCCAGATCACATTAGCTTTCATCTCCCTCTATGATTTACTTGGTTGGTCGGCCTTTGTAGGCGTTGCAGTAATGATCTTTTCGATACCCCTTAACACATGCAAGTTCTGTTTTCTCGATCTTTCTCCTGCGAGTTGACCGGCCTCCGTCTAACAGTCATTGCACGGACTCTAAAGCGGATGCAAGAACAACAAATGAAAAATCGTGACAAAAGGACGCGTCTCATGAGCGAACTACTTGCTAATATCAAAAGGTCGGTTGATAACAACCTCCTGTCTTTTCAAGAGCCCCCGCTTGAACGATCATTATATAGTATCAAATTATATGCTTGGGAGTATAGTTTTATGAGGAAAATATACGAAACTCGCAATAATCAAGAGTTGAAAATGTTGAGAAAGATTGGCCTTGTCACGGTATTACCTTTTACTTGGCTTGTTCTTTCTCCTTTGCTTATGGTATTCAAACTTGGCAAGGCGTTCAATACAACGCTGTGGAGCGGTATTCCCCTACTTGTTGCTTTTAGCTCTTTTGCAACAGCTGCCGCGGTATCATCGAAACCCTTAACTTCTGACATTATATTCCCTGCCATCTCGTTGTTCATGCTCCTGCAATTCCCTCTTGCTATGGTATGTGTGATTAAATTTGTTCTCCAGCTATTCGACTTACTCCTGATGTAGTTTAGCCAAGTCACTTCAAACATTATTGAGGCCATCGTTTCAGTTAAACGATTATCTGATTTTTTGAACGCAGAAGAGCTGCAGGCTGATGCCCGAAAGTTCCTCGACGTATCTGGTCTCAGTCGTGGCGACGAGGTGGACGATTTTTCAACACACTGATACCCGGATGGGACTGAGTTAATACTAGGTTCTTTCCATCAAAGACGCAGATTTCTCTTGGGAGAAAAAGGCCGTGGAACCAACTTTGGAAGGAATAAATATGACCGTAAAGAAGGGCGAACTTGTCGCAGTTTTTGGACGCGTTGGAGCTGGAAAGGTTAGTGATTTGCTGTGAAAGTCTGAAGGTCTCAACAAACATACTGGGTAGACCAGTCTGCTGTCGGCTATCATTGGCGATATGACACGTAGAGAGGGTGAGGTTATCATTAGAGGTTCGATTGCATATGCACCCCAGAATCCTTGGTATGTACACAGGGCTGCGCCGTGACATGGTTGTTCATGTGATCAAGGATACTATCTGCCACTGTCCGCGAGAATATTTTGTTCTCTCACGAATACGACGAGACATTTTACAATTTGGTTATCGAAGGTGATGGAAGATAAAGTGCTTTACCTTATTCTACTCATTGTTCCCCTTAGCTTGCGCTCTCGGTCAGGATTTGTCACTGCTCTCCCAAGGTGACCTTACGCAGGTAGGAGAAAAAGGTATGTTTTTACAGATTTCGATTTTTAATAGATTGCTGAGAATATGCGTAGGCATAACTGTATGCAGTCTTTTTTTGCAATGTGATATCTTTGGCCTGGCTCACGTCGATGTATGTACAGCTTAGCGGTGGACAACGGGCGCGAATCTCTCTGGCACGAGCAGTCTATGCTAGAGCTGACTTGTAAGTCACTTATTGCTTGCCAAGGATGAGGATTGATTCTTTAGAGTTCTACTCGATGATTGCCTTGCAGCCGTCGACAGTCATGTTGCTCGCCATGTGTTTGGTACGTAGCCAATGTTTCTTGTTTCGTTCTAGATCTAACTCCCTTCAGATAACGTTATTGGCCCTCATGGGTTACTCGCCACAAAGGCTCGTATACTCGTCACTAACAGCATCGCGTTCGTGAAACAGTTTGATAAACTCGTTTTTATTCGCCGTGGTATCATTTTAGAAAGTGGAACATACGAGAGCCTTGCATTGAATGCGGATGGGCAATTGGCCAAGCTTCTGTATGTATATTCTTCCCCCATGGGACGTCATCTCACGAATCAAACTATCAGTCGTGGTCATAGTTCAAGCAGCTCTTCGGGTACATCCACTCCATTTGTCTCCAACGACAGTGGTGGTGATGTCACGCCAGGTGACGGGCTCGAGGTCACTACAGACAACCATATAGACACGGAGGCATATGCTGGTTTCATCTCTGAAAAGCTTCGACACAGAACGAGTTTCGCGAAAGCTCGTATTGCTAAGCCGGGCCCAACACGTGAATTGGAAACTACTGGTCTCAGTAAGGAACACCAAGAGCAAGGCCGCGTTAAAGTCCAGGTCTATAAACAATACATTGAGGCGGCTTCAAAAGCCGGCTTTTTCTTTTTCTTGTTGACGACCGTTCTTCAGCAAGCGGCGTCAGTTTTCGCAAACCTTACCCTGCGTAATTGGGGTGAACATAACAGGGAAGCGGGAAGTAATAAAGGGATGTTCCAATATTTGGTCGTCTATGGAATATTCTCTTTCTCTTCGACCCTTCTCGGCGGATTGTCTTCAGTCCTAATATGGGTTCTCTGTGCATTGAGGAGTGCGAAACGTCTTCATGATGGGGTAGGTCACGCATTTGTCGACGAGGTGTCTCATTTTCACTCGTGTTTCGTTAGATGCTTGATTCGTTGATGCGAGCTCCACTGAGCTTCTTTGAATTGACACCCACTGGAAGGTAAGGGATTGACAATCGTCTTCGTTTGCCTTGGCTGATTTGTTTAGAATTCTCAATCTGTTCTCCCGTGATACCTACGTTGTCGATCAAATACTCGGCCGAGTGATCCAGGGAATGTGCCGTACCCTTGCTGTATGCCTCTCGATTGTTGTTGTCATTGGAGTCAGTTTTCCGCCCTTCCTAATCGCTGTCATACCTTTGGGCCTCTTCTATGGTCAAGTGATGAAGTATGTTCCGATCTCTAGCCATCGTATCAACGCTTAAGTCATCTTCTAGGTATTATTTGGCTACTTCTCGGGAGCTGAAGCGTTTAGACGCTGTGTCACGCTCACCGATCTTCGCGTGGTTTTCTGAATCTTTGGCGGGTCTTTCGACGATCCGGGCTTTTAACCAACAATCTCTTTTTATCTCCGCAAACCAGCAGCGTATTGATCGTAATCAGATATGTTATCTCCCGAGCATTTCTGTAAATCGGTGGCTTGCTGTACGGCTTGAGTTCGTCGGTGCGATGATCATTCTCATCGTTGCTCTGCTGGCGATGACGGCATTAATTACTACCGGGGTGGATGCCGGATTGGTGGGTTTGGTGTTATCGTACGCGCTGAATACGACTTCTTCTTTGGTAGGCTTTTTTCTTCTCTCTGTCTTGGTTCTATTCTGAATTGTTGCAGAATTGGGTTGTGAGATCCGCGAGCGAGGTTGAACAGAACATCGTGAGCGTAGAGCGCATCCTGCATCAGACGGAGGTCCAACCGGAGGCGCCTCAAGAAATCCCAGAAAACAAACCATCTGACTTGTGGCCTTCTCATGGAGAGGTCGAATTCCGGTATGTCAACTGTACCTCTATTTCTGGTAGCTTTTGATCATCATTTTAGCCATTATTCCACGAAATATCGTCCGGAACTCGACTTTGTTCTGAAAGATATTTCGTTAGTCATTGTAAGGCTTCCGATACAGGTTCTATTTCCTGCTCTGTTTTGACCAGTGTCTAGAAACCGAAAGAGAAGATTGGAGTTTGCGGCCGGACTGGCGCTGGAAAGTCATCTGTTGGTGGTATCTGTCCCTCGTAGCCACTGTGGTGCTTATCTATGACCCTCAGTTGCTACTTGCTCTCTTCCGCATCATCGAGCCTGCTGAGGGCAAAATTTTCATCGATTCAGTGGATATCACGATGGTCGGCTTGCATGACCGTATGTCCTCTCTCTGCAATCAAGGAGTTGATACCAAGTAACTTCTTATTTAACAGTCCGCTCTAACATTTCCATCGTACCTCAGTCCCCTGATCTATTTGAAGGTACTTTAAGAGAAAATATAGATCCTGTCGGTGAACACACTGACGCAGATATTTGGAGTGCTTTGAGTCAGGTCGGTAATAGATCAGCCTCTCTGAACCACTGTCCTGAGAGTGTTTCAGGCACATTTGAAGGATTATGTAGACACATTGCCGCAAGGTCTAGATGCATCGGTAAGAGAGGGAGGTTCGTCTCTCTCTTCGGGCCAAAGACAATTATTATGTTTTGCTCGAGCTCTACTTCGCAAGGTATTGTGCACACTTTGGTTCATCTACAGCTGTTGATATACCTGGTCTCGTCTTAAAGTCAAAAATTCTGGTTTTAGACGAAGGTAAAATTTCCGCTTACCTTTTGCAGCTGGCTCTTAATCCCTCTTCACAGCCACATCGGCCGTTGATTTGGATACGGATCGAGCCATTCAAGAAATTATTCGCGGACCTGCTTTTGGGGATGTCACGATGTTAACCATCGCGTATGCAGATGCAATATCACTATGGTATTACTGACGATTGAATCAACCTACAGGCACCGTCTAAATACGATCGTTGAATCGGATCGAGTACTAGTCATGGATTCTGGCAAGGTGGGGTTTTTTTTACCTGGTAATAAAAGGTTTCTTTCTGATTTCTTGGACAGGTTGCAGAATTCGACAAGCCGGAAACGCTTCTAGCAAAAAAAGACAGCATCTTTTACTCTTTGGCCAAGGAAGCAGGATTGATCTAGTCGATAGATACATCTGTATACATTACTTGTTCATACATTGTGGTTTCAAGGAATATCATTGCACGTGAATGCGTGGGAAAATACTGTTAGTCACCGTGCAACGCCCCTCTTGGGCTGTGGCTCTTGAAGCGGCCTTGCCTGCCAGTACCAGAACCACCATGAACGTCCACCAGCGGCTCGAGGCCATCAATGACCTCTCCCACTTGTCGCCTCCGTCGGACGATCTCATTGTCGCATGCCTTCGAGAAAGGTTCATGACAGACAACATTTACACCAGCGTTGGAACCTCAGGGCTGGTTGCTCTCAACCCTCACAAATATGTAGTTTCGAACTCGGATTCCGTTCTGCACAAATATGCTGCAGAGTATCGCGATACCTCGGAGCACAAGCAGCCCCTACCCCCGCATATCTTCCAACTTGCGAATAATGCATACTATCACATGAGGCGCACGACCCAGGACCAGACCATCATTTTTAGGTCAGTAGTCCCGCCCTTTATCACCATACCCACGGCCTCAATTCTTCCAGGGGAGAAACAGGCAGTGGAAAGTCAGAGAACCGTCGCCTGGCGATCAAAACGCTCCTGGAACTGAGCGTCAGTAACCCAGGCAAAAAAGGGTCCAAACTTGCTAACCAGGTCCCTGCCTCCGAATTCGTACTCGAAACATTTGGAAACGCTCGAACTCTCTTCAATCCCAATGCCTCTCGTTTTGGAAAATATACTGAGTTGCAATTCAGCGAGCGCGGTCGACTTTGCGGTGTTAAAACACTCGATTATTATCTGGAGCGAAATCGTGTTGCTGGTGCACCTTCAGGCGAGCGAAACTTTCATATATTCTACTATCTTGTCGCGGGTGCATCTCCAGAAGAGAGGCAGCACCTTCATCTCCTCGATAAGACTGCATACCGATATCTTGGCCAGCGCAACGCTGCTGGGAGGTTGAATGGGGGTCGAGATGACGATGAAATACGGTTTGAGCAGCTCAAGGTTGCCCTCAAGACTATTGGGCTGTCAAAACGCCATGTTGCGCAGACGTGCCAACTTATCGCCGCCATATTACATTTGGGCAATCTCGAATTCACAATCGATCGAAGTCGAAACGAAGATGCCGCCGTAGTACGCAATACGGATCTTTTGAACATTGTCGCCGATTTTTTAGGAATTCCACAATCTGCCCTCGAGTCTGCGTTATCGTATAAAACCAAATTGATGAAGAAGGAGCTCTGCACTGTCTTTTTGGACCCCGACGGCGCTTCAGATAATCGCGATGACCTCGCGAAAAACCTTTACTCCCTTTTATTCGCATGGCTCAACGAACACATTAATCAACGCCTTTGCAAGGAAGATTTCTCCACTTTCATAGGTCTCTTCGATCTTCCTGGACCTCAGAATATGACTAGCCGTGCCAACTCACTTGACCAATTTTGTGTCAATTTTGCAAACGAACGATTGCAAGGTTGGACGCAGAAGAGGCTTTTTGAGAGTCACGTCGCTGAATACACCAGTGAGGGTATCTCGCGCCTTGTCCCTCAAGTATCCTACTTTGATAACGCTGAGTGCGTTCGCGTATTGCAGCACAGGCCCGGTGGACTTATCCATATAATGGACGACCAGGCCCATCGCGCTCCACGTAAGACAGACCAGACTATGGTTGAGGCATTCCAGAAGCGGTGGGGCAACCACTCGTCATTTAAAACTGGATCTAGCGATCGAAATGGAAACCTGACTTTTACAGTCCACCATTTCAATGGACCAGTTACATATTCATCCGAGAATTTTCTCGCACGTAACCTTGATGCACTCAACCCGGACTTCGTCTCACTTCTTCGGGGCGCTGATGGTCAAGAAGGCTCGGGGTCTATGAATCCTTTTATCAAAGGTCTTTTCTCAGGCAAGGCCATTGCAACGCAAGCCCATCCGAGGAATGAAGATACAATTGTCGCTGCGCAACAGGCAGTAAAACCTATGCGTGCGCCCTCCACGCGGAGGAAACATACGATTAAGCGTTTGCCAACTCTTCGTGAAGGAGGCGATGACGAGAAGGACGAGGCTGAAGAGGTTTCTCCTGGGGGCGCCCCCTGTGTTGCGGGGGAGTTCAAGGCAGCGCTTGACACGCTTTTTGATACTTTGGATGAGGCGCAAGCGTGGTTCGTGTTCTGTATCAATCCTAATGACTCGCAGCTTCCAAATCAGCTGGAAGGGAGGAGCGTGAAAGGTCAAGTACGTAGCGTTGGGCTGGCGGAGGTTGCAAAGCGGTGCATCAATGTATTCGAGGTTGGGATGACTCCAGAGGAGTTTTGCGAGCGGTATTCGGCTTGTTTGGAAGCTGCAGGCGTGTCAGAGGGCGAGGCTCTAGAGAAGATTCAGCAGGCGAGAACGACTTTCGGATTGACTGAGAGAGACCTTGTCATTGGCCAGCACAAGGTATAGCCATACTCTTGCAGGAAGGATTTACTTTGACACTATATATCAGGTTTTCCTTTCTCACCTGGCTTTTCATACTTTTGAAGACCACATTCGCTCTCGCGATGTCGAGGAACAGAAGCGTAACCGTCTGCGGGATGCGGAGACAGATATTGGAATCAATTCGCGTGGTATCAGCGATCCATATGCTCCCTACCTGTCCCAGGGTATGGCACCAGGCGAAGTGTCTCCTGTGCCTTGGGGATCATACCATGAACAAGATAATGCATCAAATCAAGCTCTTCCTTTAGTTTCCAACGCTTCCCCCTTTCAGCGGGCAGACATGTACGATGAATATGAAGAGAATAAGTCTTTACGCAGCGATGATTTCGATGGGCGCAGTCCTTTTACTAGCCAGCGTGATCATGACGACTCGATGACGAATTATGGTTCTGAATCTTATGCTCCATCTCGCAACATGTTCCAAAATGAAAACAAGAAGGCTTTATTGGGAGATAAGGAAGTGTTACCCGGAGAAATTCAGGATGGTGAGACGACAGAGGTGCTAAAGGAGAGCTCAGCTCGAAGAAAGTGGGTGGCTTTGTGTTGGATGTTGACATTTTGGATGCCATCGCCGTTTTTGTCATGGTTTGGGAGGATGAAGCGTATGGACGTTCGTCAAGCGTGGAGGGAAAAGCTCGCTATCAACATCCTCATCTGGTTGGCATGCGCTGGTGCAATCTTCGTTATTGGATTCTTAAACTTACTCATCTGCCCTACGGAACATGTTTTTAATATCAACGAACTCGCATCCCACTCTAGCACGTTATCACCTAATAATGTTTTGACAGCAATTCGAGGCGAAGTCTTCGACTTGACCACTATCGCTGCTGCTCACCAACGAATCATTAGCGTTATTCCTTCCACAGCTATTCTCAAATATGGTGGACAGATAGCAGACAATCTTTTCCCGGTACAAGTAAGTTTTTTGTCGCATTGCAGTTGGATTCACGTTGTGAATAACTCATCAAGGTCAGCGCGCTCTGCAATGGTGTTAATGGCAATGTCAGCCCGTATGTCATTCTAGACTCGAGGAATGTATCTGACCCCAATGCTGTCTACCATGATTTCCGCGCTTTCACTAACGATTCGCGGCCGGATTGGTACTTCGAGAGTATGGTTCGCATGCGTTACACTGCCCGGCGAGGCTTCGTCGGCTACACCCCCAAAGAAATCAGGAACATGGCAAATCAGGGTCGTTCTCTTGGTATCTACAATGGACTCATTTACGACGTCACCAACTACATCACGAGCCCACCAGCTGTGAGAGCTCCATATGGTATGCAAGCGCCCACGACAAATACAGAATTCATGGATTCTTCTGTCCTCGACGTCTTCAAATTCAATGCAGGCAAAGACATTACGAAGCAACTCGATAGTTTGGCGATCGACCCCGTTGTCCTTGCCCGCCAGAAAATTTGCCTCCGGAACCTGTTTACAGTCGGTCAAGTCGATAATCGTAACTCAACTCAATGCCAGTTTTCCACCTACCTTCTACTCAGTCTATCGATAATCATGATTACGGTCATTGGTTTCAAGTTCTTGGCTTCCATCAACTTCTCTGCGCCGCGCGCTCCCGAGGATCACGACAAGTTCGTTATTTGCCAGGTACCTTGTTATACGGAAGGTGACGCATCGCTGCGCAAAACGATTGATTCATTAGCGCAGTTGAAGTACGATGACAAGCGGAAACTCCTTCTGGTCATATGCGACGGCATGATTGTGGGCTCAGGAAATGATCGCCCTACTCCAAGAATTGTTCTTGACATACTCGGTGCTGATCCTAACCTTGATCCGGAGCCCCTTAGTTTCCTGTCGCTCGGTGAAGGAGCCAAGCAGCACAACATGGGCAAGGTTTATTCTGGTCTGTATGAATGTGCGGGCCACGTCGTTCCATATCTTGTCGTTGTCAAAGTTGGCAAGCCTACGGAGAGATCACGACCTGGAAACCGCGGCAAACGAGATTCACAGATGTTAATTATGCGTTTTCTGAATAAGGTAGTTCGTGAATTTCAGGATTCAGGGTTGACTTTTTACACGCGATACGTTCCACAGGTGCACTTTAACACTCCCATGAATCCATTGGAACTCGAAATGTACCACCAAATTAAGAACGTAATTGGTGTTAATCCGACATTTTACGAATATCTCTTCATGATCGATGCTGATACGACGGTTGATCCTTTCTCTGTCAATAGACTTATTTCAGCGTAAGTCAGCCTTAGTTAATTGGCTCATTATTTTTCTTACCCGTAAACTAGGATGATACATGACAAGAAGCTCTTGGGCGTCTGCGGCGAAACTGAGTTGGCCAACGCTAAGCAGTCTCTGATTACGATGATGCAGGTAAAAGTATTTGTGTCCTGTCCAGTACAAACTTGACTCAGTTGATCATGCAAAATAGGTGTATGAGTATTTCATCTCTCACCACATGGCAAAAGCTTTTGAAAGCCTTTTTGGTTCCGTTACATGCCTTCCTGGTTGTTTCACGCTCTATCGCCTTCGTTCGCCTGACACCCACAAGCCACTCCTTATATCCAACCAGATAATCGAAGATTATTCAGAGAATCGGGTTGATACCCTGCATATGAAGAATCTACTTCACCTCGGTGAGGACAGATATCTCACGACACTCCTCCTCAAACACTTCCCTCTGTTCAAAACCCAATTTGTTCGGGATGCGCACGCCTACACTGTTGCTCCTGACGATTGGAAGGTCTTGTTGTCGCAACGCCGTCGCTGGATCAACTCTACAGTCCATAACCTTGGAGAGTTAATTTTCCTAGAGCAACTTTGCGGATTTTGTTGTTTCTCTATGCGTTTCATCGTCATGATAGATTTGGTGTCTACCTTGACGCAGCCTGTGACGGTTCTATACGTACGTATCCCTTTCATTCCCTAAAAGTCACTTTTTTTACTTATTAATGACTAGATTGCGTATCTAATATACCAAGTTGTCGGACAAGACAAACCTATCCCCAAACTGGCTCTGATCCTGATCGGAGCTATCTATGGTCTTCAAGCGGCGGTTTTCGTTCTGAGGCGTAAATGGGACATGATTGGGTGGATGGCATTCTATATTATTGCTATTCCTGCCTTCTCCTTCTTCCTTCCTTTGTATTCGTTTTGGAGGATGGATGATTTTTCATGGGGTCAGACTCGTGTGGTTCTCGGTGAATCAGGCAAAAAAATGATTGTTCATGTACGTACCTATCCATTACCTCTTCCCGCCGTCCTGGGTCTAATCGATCATTTTGCAGGACGAGGGAAAGTTCGATCCTCGATCTATACCTCTTAAATCATGGACTGATTATGTGAGTGGGGTCATCACAAGTATAGTGCCATGCAATTATTCTGATGACGTTTACAGGAAAACGAGCTCTGGGAAAAGGAGTCGAATCATAGCATTGGCTCCTGGGTACCTCCTACGAAAACGAAAGAAGGCTATGCCGAGTCCCACACTGCTTCAATATATGGCCGAGAAACTTACTACGACCCGCGGAGTTATTCTCCAGCACCTTCGCAGGTGGGGATACATCCACCACCAGGGTATAACTCAGGGCGGAATACTCCTATGTCTACTTTCCGCATGGGAGAAACTGGTAGTGTACTCCATCAGCCCGCGCCTTCACGGCCTGTGACAAACTACCTCGAGATGCCTATCCCTCTGACAAGTAGTCCTGACAATGTGATTGCGCCTGGGTCACCATCAGATTTGGAAATTGACCGGGCGGTTCAAGATGTTCTTCGTGGTGCCGACCTCAATACCGTTACTAAACGCGAGATCCGTCGCCAGTTGGAGGGGGTGTTTGGTATGGACTTGACAACGCGCAAAGTCACTATCAATGCAGCGATCGACAGGGCTTTGCTTGGACAGACTTGAGTTTCTGAACACTTCGGCTTTTTAGTACAATTATCTTATTTGGACTTCATATATCCCAAGTCTCCCGCTTTTGTAGACACTCCTTTGGACCTCTCTCTCTTTCGTAGACACTTTCTTTTGGACCTTTCTCAGTTGATTAAGCTCATGTCTGCTCTTAATATCTTCATAACACACTACACGGATCAGACGAGCTTCGTCTTCCATACCAGTATTATCAGGATTGCATTGCCGTTTTCAATCTGTGCATCAATCAATCAATAACAACTACATGTTACCCATGAGTGCCGGAACTTTGCAGCACCCCTACTAACGTAGCGGGAACTTTATTAATGGCAATAAAAGTCAAGTCCCCTTGTAACAGCTGGAATAAGCAACAAACGAAGCCGCAAGAGCCCAAGCCCGCATAGGTCTTTGCCATTTGCAGTGATAAATTTGCATATTGGCCCCCTCCACATTTTTGTTTGGAGCAGGGCATGGCCATTTGTGAGCATTGTTAGGTCAAGCACCTAAAGTATTCATTCTGGCTTTAATGGCAGGCCTTTTAGATTATAGAGTAGCAAGGCTAGTTGAAAGACAATTAAGAAAAAAGAGGAGTCTGAGGTAGCTTATTGTGTGGAGGTTCATTGGAGCAAGAGGAGTGTCACGACCCCTTCCAGAGTCCCCCAGGACAACCCCGGAACCCCACCCGGGACCCTCTTCATTAACCCCACAACATGCCCCACCCCCGCAACCACCGACGCCGCCATTAACTCGCATCACAACTGCCATCAGCCAACCCCCCGGGAACCCTGCATCATGGACCCTGGAATTGACTGCTGTCAACTGCCGGATCACACTACCCGCTTCCGGCCATCACGCATCACAATCCCCCCACACCAATTGATCGCACACCCCACATGCGTGATCCAAGTATACAGTCTTGGTCTGTTACTCAATGCCTTCCGGAAACCATCCCAGACACCCCGGAACCCTGAGACCCAACTCTGTAGTACTTATAGCATAGTTCACTGCTGTATTCATTAGTCTTGATATTACCTAAATTGTTGTGTGCCCTTTTGCTTGACTGGTATGCACTGACTGGCATGCTTTGACTGGCATGCCTGAATAATTGCATGCTCTAAATTTGGTATGCACTCTGTGACTCTTAATTTGCTAACCGGGTCTCATCTTAGAACCTCCGGTTCCAACTCAACCCCCACCAACTCCCAGCCTCCACAAAATACCCAAAACCCTGGATCAAGTTCCATTCCCCTGGGACCACCCCCCCTGTCCACGTCTTGAATCCCAGAGCCTTAACCCTGGAGTTCTAGACACCCAGGTATTCGTAGATCAAGTCTGCCTCATAAGGGCGTTGCTTTCCCAGAAAGCCCCTGACTCAGCAGAACCTAACATAATATCAAGACTCCTCCTTACACCATTCTTGATGGCTATGTATACTCACACCTACTACCCCATGGGCTATCAGACTGACCCTTATGGGCATCTGGTCCTGGATCATTACTCCGCGCAGACTCCCCACCCTGCCTACCCACCCCTCCTGTACAAACCACAATACCTCCACCGCCACTGGGCCCCTGACCCATCCCTCTACAATCTGGGGCCCTCAGTCAGCCGGGCCCCCCTGCCCAACCTAGCCATGGCACAACTGGTGGAGGTCCCTTCGTACCAGAGCTTCCCCAGGGGCCTGCCGGAGATCCCACCAGTTCCCAGCGGACCTCACCCAGTACCCCCCAGCAAGGGCCCCTTTGCACCCACCTCCTACTATGGCTATCAGTGCCTCACTCTCCAACCTCAGGGACCTCCCAACTATGACTACCCCCCTCGACACTACCTGACCGCTGCCTCACCTGCTAGGACCCTTTCCTTGCCCATAGGACAACGATGCCCTGAGGAATACAAATGGCAACAGGACAAAGTACTACACTCACTCCAGATCTCGCCAGAGGATTTTGTGAAGTGGGTGAGGGCACTACTCACAGATTTTGGACATGACAACTTTGTAGGCACTCCAGAGGAATGGGCCCATTGCTTGGTCAAATTTGGGGATTGCCTCACACGAGGAGAACTCCCGGAGCAGACTATGGTAATGTATTGATGCAATACAATCCTCCGCAAAGAATTGCATCAACTACTTGACAAAGTCCACATGTCCCCCTCTCCCCAACCCCTCAATGACCCCGCAGATCTAGGTCACTCAATTTACATTTGACAGGAACCCCCAAAACCAGCCCTGGCAGCCCCCAATGCCCCCACTCCAGGGCAACAACAATGGGAAGAACAACAAAATGCCTCAGCCATACTGTGGTCCTTCAACCTGGCAAGAGGACTATTCGATCAGCCCACTGCCCACATGGTAGGTTTATCGACTTGCCATAGGGCTAACTCCGTCCCTAGCACTTTTGAGACTTGGGGACAGCCCCAGAGACTCCTGGAGCTGCTCCCTCAAACAGACAACACCCAACCCCCACCCCTGGCAAGCCCTGGTAGACCCCAGGTGGACACCACTAGCACAAATGATATGCTGTGCTACATTAATGAGCTTGCACATAGCAACAATAACAAGCCTGCATGTAGCAACAATGAAGAACCCCCCATGCCCATGCCTATAACTGTCCCAGTACAGCCCCCCATGTCTACCCCAGCCCCTCCAGAATCCAGCTTCCACTGCAACCTGCCACCTCACTTCAACCTATGGAACCCCCTACAACCCCTGGTGCAAGCACAACTCTCTCAGACCAAATATCTTTCACACAATCTGGCATGCAACCTGGCACCTGGCCCTCCTCAACCTGACCCAACACCGCTAAACTCACACCGGCCCCCTCCACTGCCACCTGTATAGAGGCCCGAGCCTCCCCCTGGTCAGAATGAATTCCCTTGGAATAATGGACCTCCCAGGTGCAGACCCCCAGGTGAGCTGCCCAAAGGAGGCTCTTCCAGCAGATGGGGTCCCACCCTTGGTGCCTTCTCTCCACAAGAAGGAAGGGGTAACCACTACTATTACTACTACAATACTGGCTCCCCTCCCTGCAATGGCACTGGACCTGACAACGTTCGCAATGCCCTCATCTGCAAAGAACATCTGGACATTCAGAAACCCAATGCATTCATGGGCCGGGACCCTTGGAAATGGCATATATTCCTCACCCAATGTCTTAATATGTTTCAGGCAAAGCCACTCACTTTTCAGGTTGATAGCTCCTGAGTGGCCTTCACTGCCTCATACCTCTAGGGAATTGCCTTTGACCACTACACCGCACTCATCCAGCTCAACTCCAACAACTTGGCACTCTCCCACTGGCAAGCCTTTGTTAACGAGTTCTCTGGGAAGTTTGGGATTTATGACACCATGGCCAAGGCTGAGGACAACCTCTTCAACCTCTGGATGCACTCTGAAGAACACTTCACCACCTTCATTGTACATTTTGAAAAGGAAGCTTACAAGACAGGTTGGAATTATAATGCCCTCTGGTATGCCCTCTGCCATGCACTGCCACAACGTATCAAGGACGTCCTCCGACTTGCTCTGAAACAACCCTCCTATGGCAGATACAAGGCCCTTGTCATGCAAATCGACCAACAATATTGGGAAGATTGCAGTGAGTACTTGAACTCTCAAGCCCTCTGAAATCCCATGGTCCTCCAGTGAAAACCCCAACCCCCAAACCCAAAGCAACAACCCCCCCACATTCCCTGGCAGCAGACCCCCAGTGAGTCGCA